>PVJC01006119.1:0-56236 GCA_004026665.1 Murina feae | reverse complement strand
CAAAATTACTTTACCCAGCAAAGCTATCGTTCAGAATTGAGGGTCGGATAAAGACCTTCACAGACAAGAAAAAGCTAAAAGAGTTCATCACCACCCAACCAGTATTATATGAAATGCTGAAAGGTATCCTTTGAGAATAGAATAGAATCAGAGGCATAGAAAGGGAGTGGACTGACAATTTTCGGGGGTTGAGGGTGTTGGGGATGCGTGAAGAGACTGGACAATAATTGTACACCTATGGATGAGGACAATGGGGGGGGCAAGGTCAGAGGTTGGGGTGGGAATTGGGAGGAGGGGAGCTATGGGGAAAAAAAGAGGAACAACTGTAATAATCTGAACAATAAAAATAAATTAAAAAAATAAAATAAAATAAAATAAAATCTGAGATTGTGATGATTTTTTTGTGTTCATTTGACATAGGTTTTGAAATCAAACAGCCTTGAATTCCCTTTGCCTCTTATCACCTATAGATATGGAACTTAGGCTCCAAGACACTTTGTTTTCACTTTTCAAACTAACTTAGGATGCTAATATATACTGTTGAGGATTGCTGTAACAAGACAGGCAATGTGTGGGAATCATGAAGACCCATGCCTGGCATGTAACTGATACTCAACACATGATTTTGGAAATAACAATGAGATTGAACTGGCATGGTCAAGTTGACAGCTTGAGGTGGCTGCTAGGCTCTACTTCAGGTTGTTCATTGCATCCCCCATGAATCTACATCCTTTTCTTTGGTTGAAGACATGGAAGATCCACCATCAATAGGACATTGGCATGTTTCACTCTCATATCTTCCCTGTCACATTGATGTTTCTCTTTCTCTCACTCTTTCCTTTCCTCTCTGTCTCTAAAAAATAAATTTAAAAATATTTTTTTAAATAGGCTCTGAATTTCTCTTGAGTGATGGAGATGGACAAGTGCCCAGTCACTCAATCCCCAGAGCATCTCCAACCCTAGCTGGGTGAGAGCATTGACTGTGCTAGCCTGGGTAGTCTGAGTCCAGGGACATAGTTTTCTTAAGGGAACAGTAAAAGAACCAACAGGACTGCACCTGGATCCTAACACTGAGAATTCCAGGTGTGGCCTCTGTGTTGGTAGGATAACTAAGGAAAATGCATGCTTGTGAGCTCTGCTTTGTCTATCACATCCGTGTTTGTCCTACCGAGTTTTATTCCCATGCCAGAATAAATGTTCCATGCTAATGGAAACAAGTTACTCTTACTTAGACACAGGGAAATGGTAGCAATATTGAGGTAGATTGGCACACAATCTGTGTGCAAAAATGGAGTTAAAGTCTATCTGTTCAGCCCTCTGTAGGAATCATGGATAACCGTGCATGAGAAAGGCAACAGGGTCAGGATTCAGTGACTGTTGAAAACACTTTTGTTTGTTTGTTTGTTTGTTTGTTTGTTTGTTTGTTTAAAGTTATGCTGGAGTTTGTTTTGTTTTTACTCATGAAAAGTTTTTTAAATGATTTTTAAGGTTAAATCCAATCAAATAATTCTAAACAAGTTTCCCATGGAGGACCATTCTTATTTTTTCTTTTCCTACACTTGAAAAGATTTTAATTTCTCAAAGACCTTTTAAAACTATCTTCTCATATCATCCCCATAGGCAACGCTGCGAGGTAGATCTTGTAGATGGGAAACGGGCATTTAAAGCGTAATTGATTTTTCTAATGTGATTTCACTTCAACACGGTCGATTACTTTCTTGTCACAAAAACATTACATTAAGTCAATCCTAAAACAAGTTTGAAATCTCTGACTACAAGGAATACTTGTAGCAAACACCCTTCAGACTTGGTCCCTTTTAAATACTAAAGATCATTTTGCATTAACAGTACTGACAGCAAATTCACACATATACCTAATTTATGGAATCTTAGTCTCACTGTTTCAAGGATTTTCTTCTTACTTTAGTTTCTACATTTTATGGTGTTGCTCTTCCATAAACTATAATTTCTGAAACAACACATGTTCCATGCAACGCTGCCTCCTCAATCTCCTCTCTTCTGTGATCTGAAGCCACCGGGAGAGCCTCTGTCCTCACCTGCTGGGGTCTTGTGTCCTGTCAGCTGTCCCCAGAGCTCTGGACATCATGGCATCCAGGGTCTCACCACATTCAAATGGTCGGACTAGAAGCTGCTTTGGGTAAATGATAGCTTGGAGCTTGCTAACATTTACTCTAGAAGGTTAGTGTGGGAAACAAGATCCAAGGTTCTGACTTCTAATCTTCCTGCCAATTACTTATTTAATAAATAAACTGGAAAGGGCCTCAGGGGCCAGTGGAAATGACCTTGTCATTTAATTTGGTTCAGACTGCCCCAGGCTCAGTCCTAAACTCAGAGCCTGTTCAAACACACTTCTTTTCGGCCTCATAGAAGGTTTTAAAACTAGCCTATTCCAACCACTTCCAAAGGTGAAAGGTTCTTTATGACTAGGGAACTGTAACCTCAAGATCTCATTTTCTTTGCAAGGATGTTTTAAGGTACAGGAAATTAAATTCAGGGTTCAGCGTCCTCATCTAATCTATTATAAAGCTGAGACCAGAAATGGGGACCTTGCTACTTCTAGTCATGTTGCTTTAGAGTATAAAATATATCTACACACATATACATGTGATACATCTGAGAACTAGGAACTAGCCTGGAACATAAAGAGGAAAAAAATACACACACACACACACACACACACACACACACACACACACTGAGTGGCCAGATTATTATGACCACCTAGCGTTCGTAGGCAAATTAGCTATAATTTCGCACTGAAGTTGCTAGAGGGCCAGACCATTATAAATAGGGAAGCATGTTGTTTACCATGACAGTAGAAGTGTATATCCCATGTTCCAAGGCTGTTAGATCACATTGTTTACCCGTATCTTCTGGAAAAAAAAATCACTTCTACTGTCGTGGTAAACAACCTGCTTCCCTATTTATAATAGTGTGGCCCTCTAGCAACTTCAGCACAAAATTATAGCTAATTTGCCTATGAACACCAGGTGGTCATAATAATCTGGCCACTCAGTGTGTGTGTGTGTGTGTGTGTATACATATATATGGTACTGGACTGAATAGTGGTGCCCAAAAAGTTGTATCCACTCCCTAATTCCAGGAACCTATAAGTGTGACCTTATTTTTTTTAAACATGTCTTTGCAGATGTAATTAAGTCAAGGTTCTCAAGATGAGATCATCTGGATTTAAGCTGGGCCCTCAATGCAATGACAAGTGTCCTTGTAAGAGAAAGGCAGAGGCAGATTTGGGAAAAAGAGGCATAGGAAGAAGATGATATGCAGAGAGATTGCAGTGATGAGTCTGCAAACCCACTCTAGGTGTCACTGTCAATGTGAAAATTTCTATGCACACTCAAATCTCAGCTCTTCCTGCCACAGACTCTACAGCAAAGCCTTTTTTCCTCCTCGGTGACCTCTGTCATTCTCTCCGCAGAGCTCTGTCCATGCCGCTCCCCCACGAACACTGGACCTCCACAGTGGGAGCCCAGGTCCATCTCAGCATCCCAGCCCTGGGGTGAGGGGTAGGGTTCGGGCCTAGCTGTGCCTCTCCCCACTCACTTGAGTCAGTTCACCCAAAGCCCTGCAATAGGAAGGACATGGGCCCACTTCTTCCCCTGTGGAGGCATTGGGGACAGAAGAGGGGGCATGGCCACCCCGATTCTGCTTGGTCCAAGAAGGCCTCTCCAGGTCAGCTCATTTCAGTAGGGGTCCCCATGATGGCTCCTTTGGAGAATGAATCATCAGCTACCTGGTGGACTGCTTCCTTTAACTAGATTTCCCTCCATCAAGTTTGCTCTAAGTAATGAACACCTGGGGGGAGATGTGTGCTGCACCAGCCCAGGGAACCAATCCCACCACTTGGTCCTACAGATGCCTCCTCACAGTCCTAACTCATCACCCTCTACTGCCTGCCACCCCCCTGGCTGTGAGCAGACATCTTCTGGGACCATTAGAACATCAGGAAGAGAAAGGAACGACAATTTTTGTATAAAAAGGTATATCTTCTTCAGGAAGGGAACCCACCAGCCCTGTATGAGGACCCTGAGGACACATCTCTGTCCTCTGAGAAACAAAGCCCCTAGCCGCCCCTCCTGCCCACAGTAGGTCAACCAGTTGGGCCTGAACACACTCAGGACCTCCAAAGGCAGCACTGCCTGAAGCCTAGAGAGAAAAGCTGCTGCCTTCCTCAGGTTCTCCAGCCACCGTGGGTACTTGCTTCTCTCTGTTCACCAGGAGAAGCTCAATCTGCTCCCAAAACAAATCCATATGGGATTTGCCCCCACATTAATCCCTGTGCTTGTCATTCTCATAGCCACTGCCTGTCTCCACCTGCCTGCCAGGATTCAGTCCCGTGCACAAGTCTGCTCTGCCTGACTTGTACATGGAAGGTGCTGTAAGGCCCGGTGAAGGGTTAACTAGAAAGAGAACATTTCAATTAGAAGGAGATAGGAACCAGAGACTAGGAGAGAAAGAGGCTCGGCTTCATCTCCTTTTCTGACACTGGCAGCTTCCAAATGGCATGTGCCAATGTGTGGGTGGTTCTGGGAGAGTTTAATTACTTTTCTTCCCAAAGCGGATCCAGGCCAGGACTACAGAAGCTTTCAGAGGGGTGTGAAGTGATCAGCTGCAGTGGGATCAGGCTCTCACACCAGAAGGAGGAGGAGCAGACATGCCTCTGTACTTGTGGTTCCCTCTGGGAGTATGACCCTGCAGACCACGCTGCTCAGGGCTCGGGGGGTGGCCAGGTGGGGGTCTGCTGCTGAGAGCGGCCCACGGCAGGACACATGCCTTCTGATTCCCAGCCTAACACAGAAGATGGCCCTTCTCCACGCCAAAGAGAACGTGAGCCAGCCACCCAGCAGGACCTGGGCAAAAATATCCGTCTAGCGCTCACCCTGTAATTTACTTTCCCTCTCATATGGAGAACTATATGTTTTTCTTTCAAAAGCTTCCTTTCCTTCCCTACAATTCTGAACATTGGACGGAAGTAAGAGAAGCATCAATAAAGGGTTCCTGTCCTCCTCTGGGTGCAGGGCGGAGATCTGCATTTTACTGGGGCCCAGCGGACTGCCGGAACAAAGAGGCCCAGCTGAGAGCAATGCTGCGTGGGCCCCAAAACCACAGAATGGGCCCAAATTGCCCACTTAGCTTTCTACCATTCTATTTCTGTGAGTTCTCTTTTTATATTTTTTTCCACTTCAGTAGGAGAAAGATGTATCTATTTCCCGTTATTTTTTACTTTAGAGAAATGTTGAGAGAGCCGTGAGAAAACAGAAAGTGAAAATGCATGGTTATGAGCCTCCAAGAGGGTGTCTGTGGAAGGGGTGCACGGGCATTAATTATAATACTTAAGGCGCAACTGCTATGTCAGGCGAATAAGGGGGTGGGATAGGAGACCCCAGATTTATGTTGAGGCTGATATAGAGTAGTGGGATGGGACTAAGGAATAAAGGAAGGTTCTAGAAGGTTCCAGAAAACTAAAACTACATTCCCCAGTGGCCTCTGCAGGAGTATAGCAGCGCCATGTGTGCACTTTGCAGGGGGTGGCGTTAACTGGGAAGGTCTCCTGAAGTCATAACAGAAGGCTCAGCTGGCTCAGAAACGACAGGTCACAGTACCTCACTTACCCAGGTGCTGCCATTCTTCAGATGACTCAGCAGTGGAATTCTCAGTGATGAGGATAAATTTGAAAAGACAGTATACAAACTGAGATTAGGCTCATAATGGGGTGGTGCAGAGCAGCAGGACACACCTGTACTACATGTAGGCATGACCTGCCCACAGGTGGAAACCCGCTCAGGGAAGTGGACACAGAGGCCTGACCTAGTGTGGAAGGCAGTCTCTGGCCCCAAAGGCATCCTAATGGATGTCCTATCCCCTGAAACGTGGGCAGTGTGGCCTATAAGGAAGGGCCTGGACAGTCACAAACTCAGCCACCCATGGAGTACAATCCTGTGTGATTGGGGAAATTGGGGTACCCCATTCCCCACTGAGTGCTGGGGGTAGAGTTCTCATGATAAAAAGAATTTTCTGGGACTCTCGCAGGAGGATGAGTGATTTTTATTTGTGTGGAATTACATCCTTGGATTTCCAAAGTCCCATTACCCTTAATTCAGTCCTGGAAGAAGCATAACTGAGGTGTCAGTAGAACTAAAAGCAAAGCAGTGTCCAGAGCTTCTGTTCCATGTTGCAGCTGGGTCCAGTTCAACAACAGGCTGGTTCCAGTCCATTAGTCCATTGTGTGTGGACGAATGCAAGGGAGCCAAGAGACCTTGCCCCTGCAACAAGAGTCCCAACAGAGTCAAGAGGAACCAAGAGCCCTACCTCCTTTGCTTAGGGGATTAAATATTCCAAATTTCATGCCCTTGCAGTGGCCATATCTGTTCTGGCCAATGACTTATTCCCAGGTGTGACTGACAAAAAGTCACTCCAATTTTATTGGGCATGGGTCTATCTTCCTTTTGTTGGACCCTTGGGGAATGTAAAGTTTTAGCTTCCTGGGGAAGCTGCCCAAATTACATGCCTATAATATTTGGCCTTCCTTTGTTCCTTTCCTGTTTTTAATAACTGGGTTAATTTTGACAGAATCACCCAAGCCAGGCTTGTCTGTGATAATCTCATCTAATCTGAATACACAGGAAATTGGGCACTCACAGGGGAGGCTGAGGCCACAGAGGGTAACAAAGAGACTTGGACAGAGGCAGGGCAGAAGCAAGAGTGTTCCATGTTGCAGCTGGGTCCAATTCAGCGTCAGGCTGGTTCCAGTCCATTAGTCCATTGTGTGTGCTCGAATGCAAGGGAGCCAAGAGAGTCCGCCCCTGCAACAGTTCAGGCTCAGCAGGACCAGTGGGTGCAGGGAGGGGCTGGGTGTGTCAAGAAGTTTGTTGTAAAGTTAACCAAAGGCTGTGTGGTCAGTCAACATGTCAGGGGACATACCCTCCTCTGCCCATTTTGTGCTATGCCCACAGGTGGTGTGGAAGCAGGCAGGGTGCATGTGGTTCCCCTGCCTCTCACAATGTCCTGTGGGAAGACTAGGGAGAGTAGATCATTCAATGGATTAAGCCACTCGACAACCATCCCATTAGATTGTTAATTACCAGTATCATGTCGACCCAAAGAGTCCTCCAGTCTCCCAGAATGTCCCTTATTCCATCCAAGGGACGTCTCCATCTCAACACCAGGTGGAGACCCTGGTGGGTGGATGGAACTCTCACCCTGAAAATAACCTCTGCAATTCTCTCACCCAGTGGCCAGGTGAACCGTAGATGGAATGCTTGTGAGGTTTGCAGAAGGCCAGTGTTTAGTGCAAGAGCTCATTTCACACATCACAAGATTAAGGCCCAAAGACAAATTCAGGAAACTGCAGTTCTGGGCCACAACAAGCAGAGCAAAGTGTAACCAACACACACCTAAAATCCTGGGTTCACAATGTAGAGAAGGTGGCTGAAAAGGAGGAAGAGATCTGGTACCCAAGAGGATGTCACAGTGACTGCTACCAACACATCATCTCCATCCGTCCCCATCAATCCAGGTGCTAGAGTTGCCAGGGCTATGTCAATGGGACCACACGAAGTGGATTGATTTTAATTCCAGACTCTGCTTCTCTTCTTGGTAAAATCCGGGAGAGGTGAAATTCTGAACACCCTCCCAATTTAACACGTCAAAAAACTTGGATATTTTATATGTACATGCATGTTTAAATGCATAGTTGAGTCACAGGAAAATACAGAAAATTCTCAGAAGAAACAAATAAAGTTAGAGCCCAAATCCAGAAAAGTTAGGAGGTCCCGACCAAGGACACTGCTGAGTTCTGTTCCCAGAGGTGTCTGTGTGTCTGAATACATGGGGACAGGACACAAGCCCTAGATGAGATGCCTCACACAAGGCTGGGACACCCAAAAAGACTCACCTCCAATTACAGGTGATTGAGGGAGAGTTTCTTTAGGATCCATGTGTAGGAGCAGGACTACTGGACCATAGGTATTCATATACTTAACTTTATTTAATTCTGATGGATTGCATTAAAGAATTTCACTAATCTGTGCTCCCCAAGAAATGCAAGAGTGTTCCATCCGTAGGAACAAATGTTTGCCCAGCTTTCAAATATTTGCAAGTCTAATGGTTATAAAAGTGATTGTTTTCATGGGTTCAAAGTGATAGTGCTTTCCAGGTTGCAATTCTTTAATTACTAGTGAGTTTAAACAACTCTTCACTCTTTGAAGTTTCTTCTGGAAATTGCCTCTTTGTACCCTTTGCTCATTTTTCTATTGGGTTTCTTGACTTTTTCTTGTTCATTTCAGTGTTTTCTTGAATAGCTTATTTTTCAGTTGTTCTTAGGCATTACAGATATTTTCTTCCAAATCCCATCAGGACTGAACAAAAATCTTTAGCATGGTATAACTAAATTCCTTCATAGTTTATTTTGTCATATAGTATTTGGGGATTTTAGTTAACACATCCTTCTTCTTTATTACAAAGATATCCATTTACACTATCTTCTATTTCTTTAAAGAGATGCAATCTTAATTGTATACAATATTCCCATGTGTACAGGGTATCTGTCTGAGCTCTGTCTTCTATTTCATTGGGTCCTTTCTTTCACTCAAAATACCATATTGTTTTTATTAGTACATCTTTACAGAATGTCCTGATACTTAGCAGGACAAGTCCCCCTCTTCCACTTCTTTTTCAAAGCCTTTAGAGATTCCAAACAGATTTTATGGTAAGTTTAGCAAGTCCCTCAAAAAAATAAAAAAGCCAGCTACAAATGTGTTTGGGCTTGCATTAGATGCGTGGCTTAATTTAGGAAGAAGTGTCTTCTTTATGATCTTGTCATCAATTCTGGAACATGGATTGCCTCTTATTTCTTCACATCAATTTCTAGGTTCATCACTAGAATTTTAAGGTTTTGCCACAGAAATTTCATATAGTTTTAGATTATTCCTACACACTTTATATTTTTTGTTATCATTGTGAGTAATATCTTACTTGTAATTGTATTTTCTAGTTGGTTATTTCTGGAATCAAGAAAAGCTGTTGATTTTTATTACTTAATCAGGTATCCATCAATATCGCTAAGCCTTCTTGTTATTGTAATCACTTGTGGAGTCTATTGGTTTTTCTTGAAAAATGATCATATAATTTGCAAACACTGATCTTATATTAAAGTTATTTATGTGTCTGACTCCTTGGAGAAGACAGAATACATGCTTGACCTATTTTTTATCACCATGGCACCAAGCAAAGTGCAAAAAATGTTTAATTAATATTTATCGAATTCTCAAATGAATGATGAGTCATCAAAAGAATGTGGTGAGCATATTGAGATCATTCAGAAGTGAGAAATTCAGTCAAATTGGGTTGATGTCTGGTTGACTAGCGTGGGTGTCTGATTGAATCCAATTCAGGGCCCGTGTCTTTGGGGACTTATTATCAAAGAGAAAGCACAGTCAAATCAGCAGACAGAAAGACAGTATGGATGCGTGAATGAAGGACAAACAATAACTAAGCAAGCAATGCCATGGTATGTATCAGCGCCACACTGAGCCACACTGTCCTCGCCAGGTAAGGCCTGCAGTGCCTGAGTCCCTCCAGCTCCACCTCCCTTTTGAGAATCCCAGCTGGCTGCCACTGTGGTTTTCCATCTCATCTGACATTCCTGGCACTGCTGATTCACATGCTTCTACTCAACCACCTCTGGGTGAAGACGAGCTGTCAACTTCACCTTCCCTCAAAGCAGTAAACAAATGTTTGTTGAATAAATAAGTTTGCTGATATTTCTCCCTTGTCAGACAAGATCTACTGTTTGGGAAGCTGTTTGTTTTTCCACATTAAAACTTTAGAAAAGTGTCCAGATGTCGAATTAGAGGACCCCTGGGGCTCATCCAGCCTGTGGTCCCCTGCCCTGGCTTCACAGGGGAGCCTTTGAAATGCTGATGCCCAGACCTTGCCCAGGCCCATGAAATAATGTCCTGGCAGGTGGGGTTGAGCAGGGGCTACCCAGGTGGCTCTCAGGTGCAGTGCCAACACTGTCCACTGCACAAATAGAGAAAGTGGGGCTCAGACAAGACAAGGACTTGTTGATGGGCAACTGGGATGGGGTTACTGGTCCTGACTCCCTGTCCAGTGCTCCTCCTGGCTCCATTGGCACAGGGACAAGGGGAATACATATGCCATCATGACCCACAACCTACTCTTCCTCCACAGCCTCTGCCCGCAGAATGTGCTGTACCCAGGAGACAGGCGCCAAGGCAGCTGAAACCTCCGTCCCCTTGTTCTTGGGCCTCTGCAAAGAGCCACCACACACAGCCAGCCACGAACAATCTGAAACCCATAGATCTCAGGGGCACAGAGCATCTGGGGGGCACAGAGCACCTGGGGGGTATAGCCCTGGGTGGTCTGGGCATTTACAGAAGCAGCTGTCTCATGTCTCCTGTGCAGCCTGAGGACAGGAAAGTGGTAGGGTAGGACCATTGCTCTCCCAGGATGGCAAGGCAAGAGTGCCAGACAGAAGAGGTATCTGCCAGCCTCCACTTCCCTGTAACCCAACTGCAGAATGTCTATTTTTAACCAGCGACGAAATGCATGTGCTCTGTGGATGCTGACCCAGCGCTCTGAATGTGCAGCTGCACAGCATTGGCTGGGACCAAAACCAAGACCTAGGTGGCTTCATGAGTCCTTTCACTTTCTATGCTTTGATTGAGTGCGTGAGTAAGAAAGCCGGGCGGCAGAGGTGAAGTGGGGAGGAGGGAGCATGGCAAGACCGACCACCGGGCTTTGTATCCAGCTCCACTGACACTTGCTGTGTGACCTACTAAAGCATCTACACCTCTCTGTGCCTTGTTTCTTTATTTGTCAAAGGAGGCAGAGAGGAGTTCTAACTATGGCTACTTTCTGTATTAAATAATCTAACCTGTGTGAAGTGTTCACAGCAGTGCTTGGCACCCTAGGTGACCTTAAATGTGAACTGTGCCCAGGAGCCTCTCCCTTTTCCGCTCCACTTCCTCTTCTGTCCAAGAATTCAAATCATTCAAACCACAGCACTCTGGCTGGCTTCCTTCGCAGATTCACTCACTTGTCCCAGAGCAGATTGGAGTCTGCCATGGACAGATGCCGGGGTGCTGAGGGTGCAATGGTGAGCGGGACACGTGGAATAGGGGAGTCTGTCGAGACAAAAGCAGATTGGTGTTGCCCAGGACGGGGCTGTAAGGCAGGTGATAGCTAAAGGGTATGGGCTTCTTTTTTGACGTGATACAATGCTCTAAAGCTTGCTGAGGTTGCACATATCTGAATATATTAAAACTATTAAATTTTACACTTTCAATGGTGAATTGTATGGTATGTGAATTGTACCTTGATGAAACCACTTTAAGACGTCTTTTCAATGGCAGCATTGGCAGAGTCTTGTGAGCAACTGCCTACAGGAAGTGACAAAGACGGAAGAGAAATCCCACTGGGATGGGACCAGCATCTTGGTCACTGGAGTTTTCCCTGGTCTGCGTCAAAACCTCCTCCATTCCTGGGGTTTGTCAGCCTCCTGGGCTCCAAAGTACACAATGGGGCACAGGGTGAGAGGGGAGAGTGAAGAACAACCCAACCCACCCCCCATACACACACACACACACACACCCCGGAGCACAAACACAGCCGGGTTACACTTCATAACGAGCCCCCTGAAAGGTGACTGCAATAGGCAGCCTTTAAGAGCAGAATTTCAGCATTTCGAAAGCTGGAGTGAGAAAAGAAATCCAGCCTCACCTCTGAGTAGTTAGTGTACATATCTCCAGGCTTCTCCATTAGTCAGAGATGTTTTCCAGATTTGGGCAAAATGGCAGGTAGATTTATGAGCCCAAGAGGAATGGAGCCAAGTGCCGGCGTGTTCCTGTTCGCTGTCGGAATCAAAACAAGCGATCCCACCTCCCACCCCATCCTTCTCTGCTGTGCACTGAAGGTCACAGACAGAGAGTTTTAGAAACTTGTTTCTGCTAGAATGTAATTTTTTTTAAAAAAAAAAGTTCTTGTAAAGCATTTATATCTGTCAAGTCTTTGAAAATTGCTGAGTGCGAATAAAACGGCCATGATTACAATGGCCCCCCTCCAGTGAAGCAGCAGCACAGAAAAGCAGAGAAAACTTCTTACAAGCTGGACACGTGCAGGTATGAAATTTCCCCCAGCATTTTCCAAATTGCAAATTTCCTTTTCTATTGCAGCTATGAACAAAGCTTAGTTAGTCAAGTGAAGAACATTTCTTCCTGGGAGAACAGCTTTCTGTCGGCGTTCTCTTCCTATTTCTGCATCCTCCTCCTTTTGGCGGAGTGGAAGGCCCCGCAGTCAGGGACATCTTCATGATGTCCTGCCTCCGCCCCCACTTCAGACAGGGACTTCGCAGGAAACAGAGGAGCAGACGCCCTCATCTATCCATCTCCCTAGCTTTCTTCCCATGTATTTAGGAAGCGGGGCAGCTAGTCCAGGGCATGCACCCAGTGAGACTCGAGGCCTTGCTTGCAGGCCTGCTCCCCATCTGTTTCCAATCTGACAAATAAAAACAAAAGAGAAGCAAGACACAAGAACGGTCGTGCACTGCTGGTGGGAATGTACATTGGTACAGCCCTACTGGTGTGCAAAGCAGTATGGAGGTCCCTCAATAAAACTAGAACTACCATGGGACCCAGCAATCCCACTTTGGGGTGTTCATCTGAAGGAAACAAAAACACTACCCTGGACCTCGAGGGTCTGCCCTGAGTCCTTGACACCCAGCACTGGAAGCAGCCCCGACCACAGGAACAAACCCCTGTGGCTGAGGCCTGTGCTGCCCCAGCTGTGACTCAGCTGTGACTCAATTCTCCCCCAATGAGTGGCCCTTGGGTGACAATGATAAGGCCTCCAATTCCCAAACTGCAAACAGCCCCATCCAGGTAGCTGTGTGTCTCACTTTGCATGGACATTGCGGGTACCTTTAGGAACAGGTCAGCCCCAGGAAGGGGAATGGGTTGCCCGCCCTGTGTCCCTACAGGCCATCCAGAAGCTGCCTGCAGCCTCCCACCGGGGCCAGCTGATGGGATGGAGTCTGTCCCTGGGAGGGTACAGGGGCCAGGTGGGGCCCTAACGGAGCACAGCATGGTGCAGCAGAGGAACTGGGGAGTGGACAAGGTCCCAGCTCCCAGAACCCACTCTTGCCTCCCCTGCTGTCCAAGTCTCCCAAAATGACCCTTTCCCACTTTCATCTCTTCCTTGGGGAGGCAGCCAGTATGAGCTGGTATCCCGTAGACATAGATGGAGGGCGCCCTTCTCTAGGAGAGGAGGCAGCCCTCTAGGATGCCTATCCTGGCCTGGGGGGTGGGGGGGTGAGTCAGCACTGATAGCTCTGTGATCCAAACCTGTCTGCCACCTCCCAAGTTTCACTTGACACAGGCCCTGGGTCTTGGCACGCTGGCTGTCTAGACTCCAGGGCTGTGGCCAAGATGAGCTGTGTTTCTAAAAGAGCTTGTGGCATTCTTGGCAGAGCTTACAGAGAATGGCCTTCCTGCAGCACAGCCAGCCCGTAACGCTCTGAAGAGCAATGACGCTGCAGGAATTTCCTCCAGCAAAGCCTTGCGAAAGGCCAGTGGCCCTGGGTGTCATGCCTTGACTCCCACAGGCAACAAATTGAAGAGGTGAAACCTGAATGGCCACTGAACCCCTGCAGGGACCCCATGACCCTCCCTCTGGGATTGGTGCCTCACGTGATGGACACGGACAGAGGTCTGCAAGGAAGCTCTTGGGCTGAAGCCCCTGCCAGCTGAGAGCTTGGCCCTGCCCTCCAAAAAGCACACGATGGTGCTTGGGGGAGGAACCCAGTGGGCCTTGCTGCCTCTCTTTGGGCTGTGCAGAGGTGACCAGCATCTGCCCACCTTAGCTGCAAGGGGCACTGGGAACATTAATTCATAGTAATGCCTCAGATAAAATTGGGTTTCCATTGGTAAGAGAAAAATGGGTGAACTCTAGACAGGCAATCAGCAGCATCTGCTCCAAACATGGAGAGGTCCTTTCTAAGGAAGTGGGTGACTCAATGACCCTGAGGCAGTGGAGGGGCAGGGATGCCTAGGTTCCTGGGCTGAGCAGAATGGGGGGTGGTGAAGGGTGGGCAGTGGGTGCAGGCTATGTTCAGATTGCAAAGAAACAGAGTGAAAGAAGGTTTTAACTTTGCCTTCTTCTAACTAAGAGTAAAGTGTAGTCACCCTACAGTGGTGGGAAGAAGCTGGGGGAGATTAAGGAGCTAAGGGGGTTGAGGGGAGGTGGTATACCGATGAATAACATCCCAAGGAGCCAATCCCCCACAGGATATCAGGGGACAGGGCCTGGAGAGCAGGCAGGGGCATCTCCTGGGGACAAGGGTGCTGGGGGAACCCAGGTTTTGCCTGAGGTAGGGGTGAGTGCTGTCGCATGGACCCTGGAGCCAGGCTCCCTTCTTTCCCGCTCACTGGGAGCCTGGCTAAGGCACATTTTCCAACCCATGTCCACACTTTTCCATTCCTAGCCCTCTCCCTTTTCATCCCCTAACTCTGCCCCCAGAGCCATAATGAGGCAGGAGTAATGAGTGTGGGGCTTCCGGGCAGCGGGATGATTTTCCTGGTCTGCACTGATCCACCTGCCCCACCTGCTGCCTCCTGGGGAGCCAATGGAGCATTGCAGCTGGCGCCTCCTGCCTGCCCCCTTGTCACACTCAATGAATCAGAAATTGCTTGGTACCTTCTGTTTGGCTCATTGCTCTAAATGAACACCCTGATGCCTCGTTGCTCAATGGTCCCCTGGTTTTTCACATCAGTCTGGGGATCTCTGACCTCCGAACATGGCTGTTGATGCAGAAGGGAGCATCAGGGCCACAGCTGACTGCCCTCCAGGCTGAGCCACGGTAAAGGCTCCCAGGATCTGTGGGGAAAATCACCCTTGCTGCCAGCCCTGGAGGCCTCAGGGGCCTCATTGCTGGACACTCTCACAGCCACAATTTAATTCACCTTCTGGGAACAAGAGTGACTGTCCTCTCACACCCTAGACTGTGGGCAGAGGAAGGCCACCTGGACCAGCTCTATGTTCCATTACTGCATGTCAGCAGGGACTTCTCCAAAGTGTTTACACAGCACACACACTGGATCTCATCTACAACAAGCTCTTGGGACCAGAAAGACAAAACCAAAACAGTGTCAAGGAGAATGGTGACAGCTGTGTGATGGCCCGTGCAGACTCTGTACCTAGAGTCTAGAGCAGCACAGACAAAAAGATGTATTTGCTTGAGGTGGAGAAATCCAGATTGTCTGAAAGAACTTATGTCAGTGGTCTTGTTCCAGCATCTAGAAAGATTCAGCAATCTGAAGAGGGTGCTGTGCATAAATTAAATAAGAGTCCAGAGATGAAACATAATTTTGAAAGGCATTATAGGGAGTCAGAGAAGACTTAGCTAAAGGAACTAAGTTCTCCTCATCTCAGTACCCCTTGCTTTTTATTAACACAATCTGTCCTAAGGCAAGGCAGAGATATACACATTTAAGGCCAGGGTTTGCATATAAAAGCACTGTCAGATTGCAGAATTGCCTACGGCTATTCAGTTGTTTGGCCAGTAGGAGGCAATAACATGTGGATTAAGATGCCCTGAGCTGTCTGGCAGCAAGCAATCATTAAATGCATCCTTTTCAGGTTTGGGGAAATGCCCTCAGCCATCTCCAGATGATTCAACCCTGCTGACATACAGGAATTGGCTTCCGGCAAACTTACAGCATTGTAGTTCAAGGACCTTTCAGTCTTTCACAATGCACCCTTTGAATCAAAAGTGTCTTGTCAATTTTGGAAGGGATATTTGGAAACTGAGGCCAACCCACAAGACTTTCAAACAGTGCATTTGTTCCTGTGCTTCTCGAATATGGTAGTAGTAAGGTTTCTTTTCTGTTTTTCTCTACTTTAAAAAACAAAATTGGACCTCAGATGCACAAAATTAGGCCTGCATATCATCTTAAATGCAGGTAACAATACCATCACTGGTGCATACAGGGCCCTCTATATTAGGTATGTGCATCTGCCTGTCTGTATTCTACAATGAATACTCCTGAGTTCACCAGCCAGCCCGAGGGTGAGAATACTGCAAGTAACTAATACCTTCACATGCACTTTTTCCATTATCACTTTGCCTCTTCCCCAGAGACAACTAGTATCTTGAGTTTGGAGTTAGGGTTAGGTTGTTGTACACTTCTAGATAGTAACTTTTGTATGTCAATTTTATATCCAGTTACTTTGCTACCAGTTTCTTAATTATTATAGACTTTTATATTATCTCTGTAATCATATCATCTGCAAATAAAGACAAATTTCCCTCATTTTCTAGCATATCTTTTCTTTAAATGTAATGTCAAAAAAAGCAGAGATATGGGACATCCTTGTTTTGATGCTGATATTAAAGTGATTCTTCCAATGTTTCATCACTAGGATAATTTTGTTATGTTCAGGTGGCTTTTATCAGGTTAAGAACATTTACTGCTGTTACTCATGCTTTAATACGTTTTATTTTTAATCAGAAAAGGTTATCAGCTGCTTTTTCTACATCTATTAAGATGTTTTTTCTCTTTCAAAACAATGACAATTTTCAGATTTTCTAATATTAAGTCTTCCTTACATTCTTGACATTCTTAGGTGTGGGTTATCATCATTTTTCCACTCTCTGGCATTTGATTTGCTACTATTTTATCTTCATAAGTAATATGGGCCTGCAATGTTCTCTTAACATTGTTAATATGTTCTTTAATTGATTTTAGAGACAGAAGAAGGGAGAGGGCTAGATAGGTAGATAGAAACATCAATGAGAGAGAACCATTGATTGGCTGCCTCTTCCATGCCCCTACTGGGGATTGAGCCTGCAACCCAGGCATGTAACCTGACCAGGAATTGAACCGCTGACCTCCTGGTTCAGGGGTCAATGCTCAACCACTGAGCCACACCTGCATGTGCAATTTGGTTCTCTTGTACTATCCTGGTTTAGTTTGAGTTTCCAGGTCATTCCTGTCTCTCAAAATGAGCAAAGAATAAGTCTCTCAAATAAATTACTTTACGTCTCCACTAGCTGACCTACTCAAGTTAACCTGGCCATCTCAGTACGCAAGATGGGAAGGCGTTCAAAAAGAAATGAGGGGCATTTCATAAGTTATTAAAATATAAACAAGCATCCATTTTATAGGCTCCTATTTCAGTGTTCTTCAACCCTGGCTTAAAATTAGAATCACCTGAAGAGCTTTTTTTAAAAAGTGCTTATGATAGAAACACCCAGGCCAATTAAATTTGAATCTCTGGGGTTGGGCCCAGCCATTGTATTTATTAAAAGCCCCTGAGTGCGTCTAATCTTCAGCCAGAATTAGAAAACCTGGCACACAAGGATCTGAATTTTCTTCTCCATGAAGCAGTCTCTCAGATCTTCATCTTATTAATGGAGCAGTCTGTCAATTTATCAACCAGTAAGTGTTTGCCAACTGCTGACTTATTCCTGCATAGTAACAAGAATGCTGATCACAGCAAAAACAACACAGACACTCAACAATATGCAATCCAATGAACTATGGCTCATTTATTCAATGAAATCTATGCAACCACCAAAAAAAGTTCAACAATGATGTTAGCGACCTAGAGCTGATGCAGATGACAAAACAGTAGGTGCTGAGCATAACATTTCATAAAATGTTTAGATACAGAGCAAAGTTGCATGTGTAAGCAACAAATAACCACATTCATTGCTGTGTGTTCAAAATAGGAATTGTTTTAATTTGCTTTTATAGGTTTTTCCCCCTAGCCTGTTTGAAATGCATAGGGATTTCTTATGGAAAATAAAACAACAACAACTGTTAAATGGTAGCTTATGTTATTTAAGCTACTATTTGTTTACAAAAAACAATTTTTCTCATTTTAGCTCCCTGTCGGGGAGCCAGGGCTTTTCTTTGGACTTGAACAGACATCAAGATCTGAATTAAGTCAAACTGGCATTGAAGTCGACATAAACCTGGAAATTTGTGAGCAGCCCTTCTCTGGACTCCTGTCTCTGTCTCTCCGAGGACCTGTTCCTGCCTCCATCTCCCAGAATTCCACAGTGTTCCACGGAGGGCCTCAGACATTAGTCATGACCACATGATCCTGTGAATACAGTATGGTCCTTTAGGCAAGTTGTGAAACCTTCCGCAGCCTTAGTTTGTCCTTTGTAAACAGGGACATAATAGAAATACCTAAAATATTTGAGAATGGAATTTCTGCCTATTGCATTGAAAACACTCAGCAAATATTCACTATAAAACGTTGTTACTAATCATTGAAGATGTGCAGTTAAAACTCACATTTCCCAGTGGGAAGAGGGCGGGGACACTCTGGGATCGCCATTGGCCATCCAGGAGAGCTGGCGGGAAGGAAGGCTCAAGTTCAGTGGAGAAGTGGCTGCCGGAAGGATGGGCTCCTGGATGTCGGATGGAGGAACTGGATGTGGAAGGACCAGGACCCAGAGCCCTTCCTGAGTGTGGGGCTGGGAAGGACAGTGGCCAACCCTCCCCCTTTGCCATCACTAATCTGGTACCACAAGCCTGGCTTTTACAGCCTGAGGAGACACAGAGGCTGGACTCATTGACGTAAACCAGGATAGGTGCAACTTCCTCTTGGGGTTGGTATCCCATCATAGTCACAGGCTCTGCTGGCTGTCCTGGGAGCGGGTTATAAAGGGCATGCTCACTAGGGAATGAGAATTTGAGGGAGTCACTTCAGAATTCTGCCTACCATGTGTTTGTTAGCAAACCCCACTAAATTGAACGTAACCTTCAATAGCCCGGGGATGCCCACTGAGATCTCTGTTTGGCTTGTAGAATCTCCTGGGAAAGAGAAAAGGAATAAAAATGAGGCTTTAACCTTCTGAAGGGGCCTGCCTCCTTTGAGGACCTCGGAAATTATTTGCAAGACACAGGTGACTGGGCTGGGCCAGTGCAGCCACTCCATCACCCTGGGAAAGGGGGCCCCTGGTGGTTTTCAATTAGCTGTGCTTGCTGGCTTAATAGTCTGGCTTCAGCTGTTGCCTAGACTGGAAAGGAAAAAACTGGGTCAAACAAATGATTTTGAGAATCCGGAGCAGTTAGTTTTTCTGCTGATCCTCCTGTCTGTGCCTGGGCACTGTCGGTGTTTGGAGGATGAGCCGACAGCAGTCTGCACCCAAGCAGCTGGTAAGAACCCCTGGGACCCTGAAGAATACCCCGTGCTTGGGCCCCACCCTCCCTCCCAGACCAGGCAGGTTCTCTAGGCTAGGGCCCCAGGGTGTTCTCCCAGCTGCTCAGGTGATTCAGATGGGTGCCCAGAGTGAAGAACCATTGGGCTGGATAATCATTTGGGGGACAACTTCCCATAAGATGAAAATTAGGATTCTAGCTGGTTTTGTTGCAGGGATATTTAGCTTATTAGAGCAAGAAGTGGAGCCCTGCAGGGGGTGGGAATGCAGCCTGGAAAGAAATTGATTCCCTGCAAATGGGGAAGAAATGGCTTGTTTCAGCACAGTTATTCCCAGTCATTCCACGAGGGTTTATGGAGCCTCCCAAGTGCAGGCAGTAGAGACACAGTCAGTTGTGCACAAGACTGACAGGGCCTCCTGGAGCTGACAATCCTCTGGGAACACTCAGTAGTGACATAATGTGTCCTTAAAGCTGCTGAGATCCAGACCTTAAAAAAAAAAACAAAAAACTGGAGCACAACAGTATTCAACTCTGGGTCTTGCACTTTTTAGGTGAGAAAATCAGAATGTGGTGTGTTAAGAGAAAGTGCATCTATTCTCCTAGAAATTTCTGAATGAAGTGATAAAATGACTTGGATTGGCTTCAAAATAATCTGGAGTGTGTGTGGGGGGCGAGGGAGGGGGAGCAGAGAGGAAGGGGGAAGGAGAAGTGCAGTGTTACTTATTGGAGTTGAGTGTATTGCAGTTGGGTGATGGTTATGTGAGGAGGGTTCATTGTACAGTTCTCCCCACTTCTGTATGTTTGAAATGTTTTATAATAAAACATTTAAATGAAATGTATAAATCAAGAGATAAAAGAAAATGGCTGGAGAGAAACCAAGATGGCAGCATAGGTGAATACCGGAATTACTGCTGGGCACAACTATTACAAAACCACAATGAAAATAAAAAACATACAACACCCAGACCCACAGGAAGGCTGGCTGAGTGGAAATTCTACAACTAGAAAGAGACTGAGATGCAGAGGAGGTGCAGAAATAAAGTGCAGAGGTACGGAGGCACACGTGAAGTGGTTCTTGGAAAGGGCTGGAAGCATTTCGTACCGGAGGGAAGCACAAGCTCCCAATGGCTCTGAACTCCAGTTCCAGGCAAGTTTCTGGGGACTCAGAATCATACGGGGAGGAGCTGGACTGTCTGGCACCCGTCTGGCACCGGGAGGAACTCCAGAGCGGCTTGAGACCCAGTGCCTCTTAGAGCAGGGCTGAAAATTGGCCATAGCTGCTTGCTCCGCCCTGTAGAATCCCCAAAACCCTGCCCCACCCAAGCTGCACACAGAGGCTTTTGCATATAAAAGGCTGGGAAGCCCCAGGCAGAAGCGAAAATAGCAACTCCTTGGAGATACAAGAGACTGTGTACCCAGTGGTCAGAGTGGGACCACCCAGTCTACAACTCCTCAGACTCATAAGGGACACACTCAGGGGCCAGTCTTAGTGGGAACCAAAGCCCCACTGAAGCAAGTCTTGCCTCATAAGGGTGTCTCCAGCATAGAAGTTCTCCCACCATAGACACAGCTGATTAAAACCACTCTGTCAATGCAGGGAAGCAGCCAAAATGCAGAGACAAAGAAACAGGTCACAAATGACAGAAATAGAGGAAAGTAAACTATTGGATATAGAGTTCAAAACACAGTTACAAGGCTTTTCAAGAATATTCTAGAGACTGCCAATAAATTTAGTGAGATTCTTGAGGATATGAAAAAGGACCAGCTAGAAATTAAGCATACACTGACTGAAATAAAGAATAATATACAGAGATCCAACAGCAGATGAGAGGATCACAAGAATCAAGTCAAAGATATGAAATATGAAGAAGCAAAACCCACCCAGCCAGAAAAGCCAAAAGAAAAAAGAATCCAAAAATATGAAGATAGTGTAAGAAATCTCTGGGACAACTTCAAGCGTACCAACATCAGAATTATAGGGGCACCAGAAGAAGAGAGAAAGCAAGATATAGAAAACATATTTGAAGAAATAATGACAGAAAACTTCCCCTACCTGGTGAAAGAAATGGACTTGCAAATCCATGAAGCACAGAGAATCCCAAACAAAAGGAATCCAAGGAGGACCACACCAAGACACATCATAATTAAAATGACAAGGGCAAAAGATAAGGAGAGAATTTTAAAAGCAGCAAGAGAAAAGCAGTCAGTTACCTACAAGGGGACACCCATACTACTGTCAACTGATTTCTCAACAGAAACTTTGCAGGCCAGAAGGGAGTGGCAAGAAATATTCAAAACAATGAATAGCAAGAACTTACAACCAAGATTACTTTACCCAGCAAAGCTATCATTCAGAATTGAAGGTCAGACAAAGAGCTTCACAGACAAGAAAAAGCTAAAAGAGTTCATCACCACCCAACCAGTATCATATGAAACTAGGGGCCCGGTGCACAAACATTTGTGCACTTGGGGGGGGTCCTTCAGACTGGCCTGTGCCCTCTCGCAGTCTGGGACCCCTCTGAGGATGTCTACCTGCTGATATGCCTGGCCAGCCTGGGTGAGGGGCTGATATCTTTTTGCAGGCTGGCCAAGCTCCTCAGTGGGGACCCTCATCCACTGGGGGTGTGGCAAGCCTAGGTGAGGGGCTGAGGGCAGTTTTCAGACTGGCCACAGCCCCTTCAGGATTCAGGTCCCTACTGGGGTGACTGGCCAGCCTGGGAGAGGGGCTAAGGGCCGTTTTCAGGCCGCCACAGCTCCCATTGACCCTCGGGGCCATCCACCTGGGAAGCCATCGGATGGCCGTGGCACACATGGGTAGGTTTAAGGCCTCCCCGCGTGTGCCCGTGGCCACCCGATGGCTTCCTAGGACGGAGCCTTGGGGCAGCTGGCTGGGCCCACCCCCGGGCTTCCACCTCGGAAGTGATGGGGTGGCCAGGGCACATGCGGGGAGCCTGGGAGGCTCCATGTGTGCCCCAAATGATCGATTCCAGGCCACAGCCTCTTCCCACCCTGCTCCTCCTGCCCACAGCTTCAGCCACTGGCTTGCTTGCTCTTCCCACACTGCGCTTTGGCTGGACCCTGTGTGCGGCTTCTTGAGGCTGCGGCCTCCGCCATCTTGGCTAGGCTAATTTGCATATAGTTGCTCTGATTGGCTGGTGGGCATGGCTTACCCGTCCCAAAGAGATGGTTAATTTTAATATTACACTTTTATTAGTTTAGATGCTGAAAGGTGTCCTTTGAGAAGAGGAAAAAGAAGAAAAAGTAAAGATAAAAATTATGAACAACAAATAAATATCTATCAACAAATGAACCTAAAAATCAAGTGAATAAAAAAAGTCTGATGAACAGAATAAACTGGTGAATAGAATAGAATCAGGGACAGAGAGAGGGAGTGGAATGACAATTCACAGGGGGAAAGGGGTGTTGGGGGTGTGAGAAGAGACTGGACAAAAATCGTACACCTATGCATAAGGACAGTGTGGGGCGGGAGGGATAGGGGCAGTGAATGGGGTGGGAACTGGGAGGAGGGGAGCTATGGGGGGAAAAAAGAGAAACAACTATAATAATATGAACAATAAAGATTAAAAAAAAAATGGTTGTGTTGATACTAACATCAAAAAAATGTTTTCAACTGAGCTCAAGGCTACCTTTCAAAGCGCTTCTAGGAAAGTACTATAGCAAAGGCCTATGGTGAGTGGGCCTATCTCTCCTGGTCACCTGGCAATAGAGCTTCAGTTGCTGCCAAGGTCAGTGTGAGGGTTCTCTACTGTGGGTGACCCCCCAGGGCAATGGTTCCAAAGGCACAGGGCAATGGAGAGGCTGGGGGAAGAAAGGCCTATATGACAAGGCCCTTCAGGCTGCTCTGGGCACTCGGATGCTATGATGGGGAGGTGGGACATGGAGTGGACGCAGTTTAAAGCATTTCAGATGTCTGCAAGTACTTCTCAAACCACCACAGCACTTCCAAGGAGACTGTGTTTTCACATGATGCAGAGCCCAGACGAAGCAAGCTCTCTCTAGTCTTTTCTATAAGGTATGGTGACCAGATTTTAACACAGGTAAAGCGGGACACCATTGACCGGGGGGTGGGGGTTCTTTTATTATTATTATTATTATTATTATTATTATTATTATTACTTAAAGTATTACAAAGAGTAGTACATATGTTTCTTTCCAAAAATCGGGACTTTTTTAAAATGCCGCGGGAACGCGGGACAAATTGTTAAAAATCGGGACTGTCCTGCCCAAAATGGGGCGTCTGGTCACCTTACTAAGGGCACTAACACATCATGAGGGCTCCACCCTCCTAACCTAATCACCTCCCAATGTCCTTATCTCCAGATACCATCACATTGGGGATTACAGTTTCAACATATGAATTCTGGGAAGATATAGTCAGTCTTTAGCAGCATTATTATTTTTAAGTATCTATTTATTCTTAACAAGTAATGCATGCAACAGAACAAAATTTAAAGATATACAACAAATTCTGCTCCAATTCCTGTCCTCCCAGATGGCCAGTCTCCTCCCTAGAGACAACAACAGTGACAAGTTCTGGGTATCTCTCCCTGTAGAGGTATCTGTGTCAAAATGGAAATGCTGGCAGGCTATCTGGGCCATTCTTGCTTTTTTGCACAATGTATACTTACAACACATACCAGTAAATACTGAGCTGCCTTATTCTTTTAGCCATTGAATAGTACTATTCCATCATGTACACATGATCATCTAGTTCATCAATTTCCTGTTAGCCATTGGTTTCCAATCCTTTGCTCTTGCCATACTGAGGTATATAAACTTGCACACTCACCAAAATATTGTGTTGTATAAGTCCCTGGAAATATAATTCCCAAGTGAAGAATATGAGCACTTTAAATGTGATGAGGATTGTCAAGCTGTCATCCAGAGAGAGTAATCACTATGGACCCCCCTCAGCAATATGCGAGGGAGCCTTGCCAATACCGTGCTACAGAGAAAAGGATGAATTGTATCTCACTGCTTACATTTGCATTCTCTTATGAAATTGAGCATACTTCACATTTATTGGCTGCTAGTATTTGCTTATTTTTCCTATTTCTCTGCTTGTTGATTTTTCCCTTTGTGATTTGAAGGCACTGTGTTTATCAGAGAACTGAACCCTTTGATTTGACAAGCCTTTCAATTTGTCTTGACTATTTTATAGGATGTGGGGTGTGTTTTTTTTCATACAGATTTTTATGTAGCTGCATTTATGAATCTTTTCTTTCCTGTTTCTGGATTTGGGGTCATATTTTTTTAAAGCCTTCCACGCTCCAAGACTGTAAAAAATTAACTGACTTTAAATCCCTGTCCACACATGCGCACACACATACACACTATATTCAGTGTAACTCTACTGTAGTTGTGCTGCTTAGTATCCACCCATGGAACTACCGATCTTCTGAGGAAGATCAAAGATCAATACATGGAGCCTCTTGTTTTAGCAGTGAAAGAACAGAAAAGAGACCCTTTAAGCGATCTTCTGATTTCATTTAGCCAGCTGGCTGCGTGGCTACGTGAGCACAGGGCACCCAGAAGCCACCCTCTGTCCTTGGAATTTTGCGCAGCCCCATATCACCCTCAGTCCTGCTATCTCTGGGGAACCCAGAAGCTGAGCTGAAGTGTGGCTTCCACTTTATCATATTCACATACAGCTTCTAGTTGACAATTGATTTTAAAATAATACAATGCCTTAGGTTGTGAGAGTTAGCAGGAATTTTGAGATACAAATACAATCCCAGGGAATAAAGAAGAGAAATGCTTTTCCTACCAATTCTTTTTCAGGGGAATTTTTAAAAAACAGGTTTTTGAGAAAGCTCATCCTGGCTGCAGGTTCCCCTGGGAGAGTGGCACAGATAACAAAACGGGATTAAGGGCTTAGAGAGGAGGGGCCACACTGTGCCAATCCCAAAAGAACTCATCTGAAGACACTTGGGCCCTGACCAGTCAGTCACCAGTGATGGGTGCAGGAAGTGGGGTGAGAATGGAGGGACAACGGCCTTTGACGCTCTTTTTGGATTCTGATTGCTGGTTGGCAGCTCAGTGGAATCCAACCCACCTGTCACCTAATTCTGGTCTTAGAGAAGCCCCCTTAGGGTTGGAAGGCGGCTGCTTTGCTGACATGCTTTTCCTTCCTCATCTATTAAATGGAGTGATTCATTCCCATGCCATTGGGACAATTCACTTCCTAATGCTTTTAAATCAAAGAGCCACACTCTCTGACCTGCTGGTCTGTGATCTCAAATAGACTCACAAGACCTGCTGTGCACACTGTATGTCCTGGGGCTCAGGAGTCACAGAGTGAGCACAGGGCCCCAGCTCCAGTTAAGGGAGGGCAAAGCCACCACCAAATGGGGAGCCGCTGTTCTGACTCAGGTGCGGGGAGGTCAGGCCTTGGAGAGAGGCATCGTTAGTGATCTTCCCTGACTCTGCTCCCACCAGGCAAAGATGAAAATGGGAAGGTGGGCTGGAAGGAGAGAGGAAGTGGGGACAGTATGTGGGTAAGGGGAGGGTTTGTTCAGAGGGTCTGATCTCTGTTATTTGCCATACACCAGGGTGCCTTGTGGCCTGTGGCTGGAGTTAGTCCCAGACAAGAACATGCACCTTCTAAACTAGGGGTGCATAGTCCCCACCACCCCTGTGTATCTCACCTTTCAGGCACCTGGGGCTCACTCTAGTCATCTCTGAAGAAGCAGGATGCACCATCTCCCTCCCACCTTCTCCCCCAGCTCCAGGCATAGGGAACCAAGCAGCTTCTGGCTCACCTGGCATTTCCTTCACTTTTCAAGCAGCAGCCCAAGGCACCTGGCGCAGAGGTTCCTCCCACAATCCAGCCCACCCCGTTGCAACTCCGATGAGTGCCAGCCAAATAAAGCCAAGACTGCAGCTGCAGGATTCAAGACTCATGTGAACAGGGCCAGGTTCCTGGCAGAGAGGCCTCAGCCGGCTGGGTCCACACACATTCACCTACGAGGTGCAGTTGCCTCTGCAGCTCCAGGGATTGGTACACTGTATGTCCCCAGAGACTTGGGTTCAAAGCCATATCGGTGTTTGCCCTGGGTGCACACACCCATTCAGACCTTCCAGGGACAAAGCAAGAGAGGTGGTCAGCAGGCTCAGGGACATCTGAGACCCACCCGGTCTGCTTGCAAGACCCCAGCTGGCCTTCCTGTCCTCCAGCTCCCGGTGTTCTCCAGACCTTGTAAAACCCTTCCCACGAAACTCAGCATCTCTCCCCCACACTCACCTCCTAGAGCTATGGGTCCACTCCTTGTGTGGGTGAGGGTGGGGGTGGGGTGGCCCAGTGGGAAAGAGTCTTCTATATACCTGCCCCTGCCAAGATTCCCATGAGCTTAATTTTCTGCAGTTAATGTTTTTGAAAACGTTTTTAATGTCATCTTCCACATGTAAAATTCATAATCATAATCTGAGAAAATATGCTTTCTAAACTAGGCCCCCACCAAGCTGCACAGAGAGAAACCCAGCAGGGGCCAGCCCTGAGCAAACCCACTAGCTTTACTTAGTGCTTTTCTCTGGAGCTGGACAGTTCCCCAGAGAGGCGTCTTCCAGTAAACTCCTCCAGACACCAAGATCTGGCTGCCCCAAACATTCTGGGAGCCAAGAGAAGGGCAGGGTGTGGACAGTCCTCCTGACCCACCTGAGACAAGTTAACCGTCGTGTGGCACCCAGGCCCTCCACCATGCTTAGTGCCCCCAGTCTGGGAGCTCAGATGAGGGAGACCTAGGATTCAGCTGCTTCTCAAACCACCTCAACCAATCCTGACTCACCAGGTCTGCACCTTTTAGGAATTCTGTGGAGCACAATGAAGTGATTCTCGACTGTTCTCACCACTGGCTTAGGGTTTTGCTCTCCAGGTTCTATTATTACCACCTGTCCAGTTGCCTTACAGCTTTCAAAGTCCCGTTGATTCTGTACTCCCCTTCCCTGTTTGTTGTTAAAACATCGTTACTGTAATTTAACGAGGGATTAAGTGACTCTGACATTAGATACATGGATTCAATCCATATCTCAACCCAGACAGGCCCTCCTCATTATCCTCGCATTGAGAAAAGTTCCTAAATGTACACTTGACAAAAAAGCTTAAAGGCTTTAAATAGGCTTAATTTTAAAAGAAGCAAGAAAACATACACACAAAAATTACATTTGTTCCTCTGGAGGTTCACTCATTTCCAGGAATTTTGAAAAGCTGCGACAATCAGGAAAATGAAATCACTAAAAAGCGGCGGTTGCAATGCAACTGTCCATTGGATGGAGGTGTCTTGGGACAGAGACCCCCCCCCCACACTTACCATTGAACTCTCAGCTCTGCTCCTGCTGGCCAAGACCTTTTAAAATTGGAATCCTGGCTTTGTCATTTACTCTGTGATATCTGGTTAGTTACTCAATGCTGCTTCGATTTTCTTATCCTTTTTGCTGTTGCTGTTGTTAATTCCCCGAGGATACTTTTTTCCATTGATTTTTAGAGAGTGGAAGGGAGGGGAGAGGCAGAGAAATGTCGATTTGAGAACCACCAATTGGTTGCCTTCTGCATGCATCCCAACCAGGCCAGGATCTATCGAGCCTGCAACCAAGGTACACACTCTCAAACCTGAGACCCTTATATCTTCCGGTCGATGCTCTAACCACTGAGCAACCAGCTAGGGCTCTTTTATCTTTAAGTAGGGGTAGTAATGACCCCCACCCCCCATAGGATTTTGGATTAAATGAGTCACATCGGTTATCCATTTAGTCTCCAGACACCAAGGTCTGGCTGCACCAAACATTCTGGGAGCCAAGATTCATCTCTTATTACCCGCTCTGCCAAAATGGATCTGGGCCCTTGAACTCTTTTGCCAACTGGCACCATGTTATGCTTTGTTGGTAGAGGGCACTAGAGAGTCACTGCAGGAAGATGTGGTTATTCTTGGTTCTGGTGGCCTCATTTCCCAGGCTACTCCACTGTATGCAGCTTCCTGGTGCTATGGTCAGTCACACCCAGGAACCAGCAGCTCCTTGATGCTCTGGTGGCAGGGTGCCTCTGCTGAGATACCTCTCCATGAAAGATCCCCCAACTCCCTACAGACTGGATTTCCAGCCAGTTCAGTCCACGCACAACCACAGTAACATCTCTGCCATTCACTGGGTTGTGTTCACACTCACCTCAACACTGCCAGGGTGTGGGGTGCTCTATCGCAGCCCTGGGAGTCAGAACTGTTTCTCCATCTGTCATGCCTACGTTCTTCAACACTGTCTACTTTTTATTAGCCAATCCCTTGTTGCCCAAGCCCTACTTGAATTAGTAATTCCATTAAACTATCTGTTCAAATTATTGTGTGGTTTCTCCTGATCAGATCCTGACTGATGAGTCAATATAAATCACCTAATTCAATTATCATGTGCAATGCCAGATACTGCCGTTATATATGTTATTATCTAGGCCTTGATTTGCTTTTATGTCAAACTGGGACACAAGAATGTCTCTGTCTGGCTTATTTCGCTTAGTGTAATACCCTCAAGGCCCCTCCATTCTGCACTGATTTACAATTGCACCAGCAGTGCAGGAGGGTTCCCTTTCCTCCACATCCTCGCCAACACTTGTCTGATTTATTGATAGCTATTCGGACAGGTGTGAGGTGATACATCACTGTGTTTTTACTTGCATTTCCCTGATTAGTGACGTTTGAGTATCTTTTCATGTTATCTGTTGACTAATTGTATGTCTTCTTTGGAAAAATGTCTTTTTAGGTCCTTTGCCTATGTTTTAATTTGGTTGTTGTTTTGTGGGGTTTTTTTGTTATTCCCCGTATTGTATGAGTTCCTTGTATATTTGGGCTTTTCAGACATGTGGTTTATGACTATTTTTCCCTTTTCATAGGTTGCCTTGACATTTTGTTGGTTTCCTTTGCTAAGCAGCTTTCTAAAAACCTGATGTAGTCCCACTTATTTCTGATTTTGCTGTTTTTGTGGGTGGAGGATGCCAAATCCAAAAAGAAAAATATCACTGCCAAGATCAATATCAAGAACCTTACCCACTGTTTCCTTCTAGTTTTTTGTTTGTTTGGTTTTTTTTTTTACAAACCCTTGTGTCAAGGGCTGACTTTCAATAGATTGAAGTGGGGTAGGAAACCCAACCAAGAAGCAGGGCATCTACAAATGGTTTAGCACCAAGTTCCCCACAAACATGCGTTGCATGAAAGGCAAGGGGGCAGCCCCCTTTCCAGCCACATCCCATTTCCCAGGACGAGGGGCTCTCCGCACTGGACCCAGCTATCCAAGGCAACCAAGGCTCCTAGGCCAACCGAGGCACCGCAGTGCTGCTGACTTAGAGGAGTTCCGTCATAAGCCCACAGATGGTAGTTTTGCCCCAGTGGCTCCTCAGCCAAGCATATACATACACCAAATGTCTGAACACTAGTTTTTTTAAAAAATATATTTTATTGATTTTTTACAGAGAGGAAGGGAGAGGGATAGAGAATTAGAAACATCAATGAGAGAGAAACATCAATCAGCCGCCTCCTGAACACCTCCCACTGGGGATGTGCCCGCAACCAAGGCACATGCCCTTGACCGGAATCGAACCTGGGACCTTTTGGTTCGCAGGCCGACGCTCTATCTAAGCCAAACTGGTTAGGACTGAACTCTAGTTCTGATGTTAATCAGGTCTTACACCAAGCATGTCAAAATCAAAGGCTAACATGGGCCAAATAAACAAGGTTTAAGTTTATTTGGACCACAAAAAAACAAAAAAACTTCAATTTTCATAGAAACGTAGGTTTATTTGATAGAGACATGCTGAATACAAAGGGCTGAAATGAGTAATTATTAACATAAAATAGAACATTTTAATAAATATTAATATTTTTCTTGACATTAACTTACCAGACACTGAATAACTGCACAAATTAGTAAGTGTAATGCAAATAAACCTACTTTTCTTGTTCTCTGAGAGCGAAATATTTTCTGTCACGCTCACCAAACAAGTCAGTACAAGACTAATGACGTGGCAATCGGCTGCTAAAATATTCACTGCTAATATTAGTGGAGAGAAATGGGCGCCTGCGCGTAGGGGAAATGAATGCAACATGATTATAGTAATCAGTCATTAGTGAACATTGTAGTTTGTTATTAATAATTATGTGTAACAGGAGATTGTAAAAATTAAGTTACAAAATTTTTATTAAAACGTTTCTTACATACTGGTATATTGGCTGGGCCACAAAAACATTCGTTGTGGGCCACCTGCTTGTCTTACGCCAAAGTCTTAGCCATTTTGAGTTTTTTTCGTAAGAGATTGTTTTATTCTTCTGCATGTGGCTGTCCAGTTTTCCGAGCACAATTGAAAAGGCTCTTTTCCCATTGTATATTCTTGGCTTTTTTGTTGAAAATTGGCCATATGGGCATGGATGCCTTTCTGGGTTCTCTATTCTCTAATATTGATCTGTGTCTGTTTTGATGCCAATAGCATACCACTTAACTATAGCTTTCCCAAAAAGAATATAGTTTTAAGTCAGGAAATATGATGCCTCTAGCTTTACTTTTTTTCAAGGTTACTCTGGCTATTATGGGTCTGGGGCTTCAAGTTTTAAGATTGTTTTTTTCTATTTCTGTGAAAACTACCATTGGAATGTTTATAGGTACTGCATTAAATCTGTACTTCACATTGGATAGCATTTTAATATTAATTCTTCCAATTTATGAGCATGGAATATCTTCCCATATACTTGTCTTCAATATCTCTCTTCCATGTCTTATAATTTTCAGTATATAGACATTTCATGTAAACTATTTAATATTAAGTAATTGTTACTATTTTAGGTGTAAAGTTAGTGAGGATATTTTTTTCATATATTTTTATTGATTTCAGAGAGGAAGGGAGAGGGATAGAAACGTTAACAAGAATCACTGATAGGCTGCCTCCTGCACGCCTCACACGGGATCGAGCCCGCAACCCAGGCATGTGCCCTGACCAGGAATCGAACCGACCTCCTGGTTCATAGGTCAACACTCAACCACTGAGCCATGCTGGCTGAGCAGTAAGGTTATTTTTTTAAAAAATGTCATTATCTATTGCAATTTACTCTAAAATAGTATAAGTAAATAGGTGGGATGGGGAAATGAGAGGTATTAATAAAGCAAGACTGGGTTAATAAGTGTGAAGCTAGGTGAAAGGGACATGAAGGTTCACCATACTACTCTTTTTTGAAAGTTTGAAACTATCTGTCATGATCAGCTGTGCCCCAGCCCCTAGAACCCTGCCTGACACACAGCAGGAATATAGTAAGTGATAAACTGAAACAGTCATGCAGCCTGAATAACATCACCTACAGACTCTCTAACCACAGTGCCCAAAGGAGCCCATTCGGTTCTAGGCAAATTTCTCAAATTGCTACCAGTAAGTGAACCTTGATCTACCCAGATCTGTTTCACTGTAGCTGCAGCACTAATACTGCCCTCTAGAGGATAAAAGACAAACCACAGGGAAGCCCTTCAAGTTTGTTCCTCCTGTCTCATGGTTAAAACAAGCCATACATACATACATACATACACGTTTAACATTAACTCTTTATTTTAATGTTCCAAGGATCCCAAACACCATTTAAAAATTAAAAGTGCAAAGCACTCAATCAATAAAAACACATAAAACCCTCATTGAGTATCACAATTCACGATACAGCTTTTACTCCAACAGTTTATTTTACCCTTTATTACAAAGGCACAGAAGTCATCTGAGACCTCAGATATTTACCTCATTGCATGTTAATGTCACACTGCTATGGTGCAACTTAACATAATTATTATAAAGCTCATAATGCAGTTTTCCAACAACTCATCAGGAGATATAGACTCTTTCTATAAATAATTAAAAGAAATACTGGACTTAAGAGCAATATAGGCACAACAAAGGGGACCTAAAATTTCTGTAAGAGCAGTTATATTTCTCAATGGAAGTTAAGACTTTACTGTGAAACTCTACTACCTACAACAAGTACACTGGACCCAGCTTTGCCAAAGTACAATGAGCAATTTCTAACAAACTAAAAAAATACTTTTTAGTAAACTCCATATGAAAGCAGTTCTGAGATCACTCATATATGCTTCCATCATTCCGTCAGTTTCCAGTCTTTAAAAATATGTACTTTGCAGGTCAGAAGTTCTGGATTTGGTTGTAGACACCAAGATGGAGGCCCCGAGGTCTCCTCACCGGGGCACAGTGGCCCCTCCAGCCGAGTCACTGCCTATGCTGGTGGCGTCTGGACTGGCAGCCTGTTCTGCTCTCTGGTCGGCACTCACCTCGTCATCTTCAAGAGGTCCAGAGCTAGCTGCACTCTCGTCCGTCAGAGCAGTCCCCTCTTTCCTCTTTTCTGTCAACACCTCCAGCCCCATCATCCTGAGATAATGCAGCCTTTCATTCTTGGGCACAAAAGTTCGAATTGAGGCCTTTCCCCGCCATCCACACAACACAATGGGACACTGCAGGGTATCTGGTTTCCTACAAACAAAGTAGCTTCATGTTAAGTATTAAGTCTTTCATCATTGCCTCTAAAGAGGTTTAATATGCAGTCTCTCCAAAAATTATACCACTAAACCATTGGGAAGGCATTTCAGTCTGTGATCCTATGGATTTTGTCACGGATCAGCTTCCTCCTTCATACCCTGACTATAATCAACACCCTCAAATTGGCCAGCTTTTCCTTCACCAGCTGGGGTGCTCTGGGAAGCCACCTGAGCTCTCGGTCCCACTCCTGGAAAGGGCTGACAATCTGGGATCTACTCCTCCGAGCATTCCTGTCAGGCACCGGTGGTCACATGAAAGCAGGGCTGGTCCCCTGTGAGCCACAGGGGCCCCCATGTACCCCCTAGAATAGTACTGATGCTTAACAGGTAATCCAGGCACTGAACCAACAGAAGAGAAGGCAGAACCCAATCTCTCTTACCTGTTCAATGTTTCCATTTATTCTGTTTAAGACAGGAATTAGGATTAGGTTTCTAAAGCACATAGAACACATACTATGCATTTTATTATCTAAATAAAAATATGTTTGGCCTGAGCTGAACATTCTATAAAAAATGTTTTCATGATGATATACAAGAATGTAGTATTTCAGTTCTAAATTTTCCCTACATTGTTTTAAGGAACAATCATAAAAGGTTTCTTTCTAAGCACACTCACAGTCCCCCAACAATAACACCAAATTCTGATGGCAAGAACATCCTCACTTACGTAGGATCCGGCTCGTACTTCAAGACGACACTCCCCTTGGCTAGAAGAGAAACAGACAAGCATTGGACAAGCTTCCTAGTCAGTGGACACCGCTGTTTATGTGGAAAGAGAACAAGAAATAATCTACACTCTGGGGTTCCCAGGATCTCAATGAAGAAAGGACTTTTCTTCTAAAAACATGAAGGCATCAGCACAATGGGCCATCAGGACAATGTGGGAGAGGATCAAGCCAGACCATCTGTGATTTAGGTGAAGCTACTCAGCAAGTCTCAGATGCAGGAAGGTGGGACTAATTACTGGTTAATTCTCAAAGTTCAAGGTTAGATAACAGCTCAAAGTCCCAGAAACAGCATGAAACACATAAAAAAAGTCAGAAATTATACTGCAATCATTTACAGGATTAAAAAAGTACAAATGGCTCCTTTATCCTTTAGAATAATCTCTACTCTAAATTAAGATTATACCTAAGGAGACAAGAGAATGCAGACTCAATGCAACATTGTGCTATGTTCTTTAGGCTTCCAGTTTTAAATGTAAAACAGACGATTATATGACCTCAATAACCCATTTGTTCAGTGTTCATCAAATTGAGTCAAAATATTGAACGCATAAAAGTTAGTAAGAGTGAAGGTGAAGGGATTAAGAATCATCCCCCACCCCACCCAAAAAACAACTCATAGACAACAGTATAGTGACTACTACAGGGAAGGGGTGTGGGAGGAGGTAGAAGAGGGTAAAGAGGCCAATAAATGGTGATGGAAGGAGACTTGACTTGGGGGTGATGAGCACACAATACACAGCAGTATAGAATTGTATACATGAAACCTATAATTTTATTAACCAATATCACCCCAATAAATTCAACTAAAAATTAGTAAGAGTAGAATTATTTTTATTCTTAAGTAAAAACATCACTCAAGTGATCTAAGTGGAGGTTTATGAAATATAAAATCAACGGTGTTACGAAAGTCTGTTTTGATGAGAATCTATTTTGGCTGGCTAGCAACACCATAGCAAGACTGCACATTCTGCTTTAAGAGGACTGATAAAAATGCATTCTTTGCTTCCACACGAATACCTTTCCTAGTGGGCAGGTGACATGGAGCTCCGGCTGGTGGGCTGGCCAGGCCCTAATAACTGCACACTATCAATGGCAGCTGGGAGATGCAGGGTCTCCCAGGGTCTGGGGAAGTAGGGCAACCCTAGGGGTGCCCTTGACCCCCAATACACTGAGAAGCCAATCATGTTTCCACAAAGCCCTCTGGAAACTGACAGGCAGTAAAAGACAGTCACAATGTATTAAATATTAAGACTGAGAAAGATCCAACAAGAGGAAACACCCACAGCTGTATTGTCTTTATAAGGACTAGTGAGGCCTCCATGCAAGTCAAACTGCTTACCCAGGTCCTTGGCTTGGATGTATGCCTCACTGCTAAGTTTTCTAAGAAATGGATTTTCTTGGGTTAATAGAATTTTAACATCTTCCAACGATACAGTGATAATTCTTGAATTAATAAATGGATATAATGTATAGATTCCCTGCAGGGGAAAAAGAGAGGTCACTTTATGAATGGTAACTATCACCCTCTACCTCATAAAGTGAGCACCCACTGTCCTCAGGGCCTTTCCAAGAACCATGTGCAGGCCTCACCTCACTATACTAGCAGCCCTGGGAAGGTGCAGCACCCCCTGCCTGGAACCTGTAATAATCTATAAGCAAACACCCTCCCAGAGCAGGAAACCCAGCTTCAGAGAGCACAACAGTGAGATTCAAATGGCTGGTAGTGCCAGCCCAGCTCTGAGCCATCCAGACCTGTCGGGCTGGCTCAGAAGCTCCTATTTGTGCCCAACTGCTTCCCATTTATTTGTGGCTAGTGCTGTCCAAATCTGTTCCCCAAATTACCTCCTGTGCTAACCGGAAAGCACAATCAAACTCTTCTCCACTGCTATTTCGACACCAGACTTTTATCCCGGTATTAATGACCTATAAGTTAAAAAATATGATGAAACACACATAAGAGTCAGGATAATCAATTAAAATAATCCCTTCTACATTGAGGAGGTAGAACTGTAAGTACCTTATGAAAGAAGGAAAAGAGAAATGAAGAACCTCTGAAGACCAAGAAACTCTGAAAATGCAAGGCTATGCCAGCACATTCTATGGGCTGTCAGGAGCAAGGATCCTGACTCCCTGGAAACCCCTGTGGACACCAACTCCTAGTCAATGTTATGGAACTACTTTGACCTCATGGATCTCCAGACAACACTTGGAGATACAATGCCTTAAATACACAGGCAAAGGGAAAAAACAACTTAGGAAAACAGAAAGCAAATGAAAATGGAACTAAGAGTAGAAACACTCTATAGAAAATGGAAATGACACCATACCACAGCAGCAGCAGCCAGACCCTCCAACCCATGACACCTACCTTCCATGACATAAACAGTGAGAGGGACAGTGGGACAGACGGGACACAGGCCATGCAGCCTGGGCCTGCTAAGGGCTCTGGGGACCTCAGCCCATACTGGACATGGGAGAGCCAGTGCCAGGATCTGCTCCTCCCAAGGAAACCTGAGCAGAAGTGCTCAATTATACATCAGTCCCCATCTGTGACTTGTACCTTCATCCTCTCACTGTTGTTTAGTAGCACGTTTCTTAGCTCCTTGGAAACCATGTAGAGTTGTCTTTTCTTCCCTTCTGTAGTTCGAGTTAACAAATTCATCCTTGGGAATGAAGGATCCAGAGCATAAAATTTCCTACAAATAAAGCAGAGGTGCTTATGAATGTAATTCAAAATTTAATAGACTGTCTTTAAGCACCCCCTATTCTCCCCGACAACGTAAGTGACCACTCTGGTAAATAAATACAAAGATATAATGAATAAGGAAGAGAGAGCCCGAGACTGTATCCTAAGCATCTTTTCTCTCTGTTTTGCTTGAAGATTTCCAATTAAGGCCCTACTCAGCCCTGCTATTCCAGTCTCCTAAACAGGAACTGAGTAAGGCAGCCTTGGCCACTGATTTCGTAACTCAACTGAGTAATTTACATTTAGGATCTGAGTCCAGAGTTCTTCCATCTCTCCACTGTCTTTACCTTTGGGCAGTCTATTTTCTCTGATTCCTGCTCACTTTAAATTGAAGGGTTCAGTAAACACACCCTGAAGTTTCATCCAGCTGTAACATGCAATTAAAAAGTAAAAACACAGCTATACAGAGCCAGATAAAAATAAAACTATGGTTAAATATTACCAGTTATGCATTTATAACCCCACAGTAAATTTCTTTAAAGAATTAAAAAAGGTTGAATTAATCCTTACTGGATTGGTGGAAATAATGGGTCATCTTCAGGAATAAACACAAATGGATCTTCTTTAAATCCAAATAACTTCATTTTCTTCGATGGAGGGGGACTAAAGGAAGTGGGATGAAATCAGTCATCTGAAATCTGAAACAGCACACCTTTCCCTGCCCTCAACCCTCACCCCCAGCTCTGTGCATCACGAGGCTTTATACACACGCCTCCACAGGCCTTAAACCTCTTCCCCCAGACAACAGACAGCAGCACGCACACCAGAAGTTCCTGAACTAGTACTTTGCCAGCCAAAACGTTCTCACACTGCCTGCTGAAAAACCACTACAGGAAAGGCTCTGGGATCCCAGTCAATCTACATGGCTGGGACGACACTAGAATGTCAGGCTCAAGACAGAACCATGCTTCTTACCCACACACGCCATCTTTCTTATTTCCATTATTCTCTAAATCCTCAGTCCTTTCTATTATTTCTGCATCACCAATTCCAGGGTCCAGTTTCCTTTCCAGCTCCGAGGGGCCCGCAGCTTTCTCTCCCGTGGGACCTGCAGGGCTGGACTGCGCTGGATCTCTTGGCTTCGTAGACTCCCCCTGCAGCTATCAGAGGGAATAGTAAAAGTCTATTTACACTCAAATCCACTTCGCACTGCTACAAAAAATAATAACATGGGTCTCACAAAATCAATCTTAACTATTTTCCTGTAATATTTTATAGAAAATATAATACCTTGCTATTATAAACAGAACTCACGGACATTGTTTCTTTGAGGTTAAAATCACTTTACCATAACCCCACGAAAAGCATAAACAGCTGGCAGATAACGCGAGCTTGTTTTCATTTAAAATGCTGCTGGCCACTCTGCTAAGGCACACTGAGAGACGCAAAAGAATCAACGCAACCCCTAAATGTAGGCAGGGCAGAAAAGACAATTACAGGAATAATCACAACGTAGGAAAGGACAGTGATACTGTTCTAGGGCACCTGGAGAAACTTCGGTGAAAATCAGAAGAATGTACCTCTACGGACCAAGGAAATGCCTGTTTAATAATAACTGTCTGAACTGGGGCAAAGCTATCAAATGTGGTTTTGAGAAGGAGCAAAATGTTTTACTTATGCTAAATATTCATATACCTTTTATATAAAGTCTTAAATGAAAAATTATTTAAAACTAACATGTCCTTTCTAGTAAGTCCTAAGATTGGTAAAAGTAGTAATTCCTAGTCCCTATGAAGCGAGCTTACAAATTAGACACCTAAGCACAGAAAAGTTCCCCAATTCACAAAGCTGTAGACTAGCCAGTGAGATTCTAAAGCTATTAACATTATACAACACTGACTCCCAGAGAAGAGTTTATTTAAATGTAGAAAAAAGGCAAAAACAAAACCACCACTTGAAACCGCTTGGCAAGGCCAGCAGTGGCCCACATCCTTTCAATCCCCATCTCCGCTTCCTGAAATGATGCCTCTTTTTCAGAGCCCATCTCCAATGCCCTTTTCTTCAGGAAGCTTTCTCTGCTCCATCCCAGCGATCTAATCTCGCCCTCCCCAGGATACCAGCAGCAAGCACTGTGCCAGTGCGGCTTTCCCTGACTCAAACTCTGGATTAATGTCTACACATCTTCACTTCCACTAGATCCCAGCATCCTGAATATGAAGAATCTCAGAAAAGCCCCAGTAGCACAGACAATCAAAATACACTTACACAACAAAACAAGTAAAAAACTAATATGATAGAAAGGTGGAGAATATTTAAATGACACCAAGATGTTCTAAAAGTGTGATGCCACAGCAGAGGAGGCAGCCTTAACAAAAACTTCAAACCTCATTTACATAGGTGATTATAAAACAAAATGTCAACAAATCCAAATGAATCTGAAGTATGCTTATGTGAACAGACCTTCAACCTGTGTGTGGTACAGCAGTCACCAGCCATGTGCTGTCTGACCCCTGCAGAGGTGACTAGTGTAAAGGTGCATCTTAGAGCATAATATCTATACTATTTTTAGAAACTTAGTATAAAAGCATATATAATATCTCATTAATAACTTATTTTAATTATAGGAAAATGGCATTTTAAATATACAAGGGTAAACAAAAAAATTTTTAATTTCACTTTTCTTGAGAAAAGAGGCTGCAAGAAAATCGAAACTACACATGTGGCTGAGGCTCCATTTCTGTTAGCAGTGCTTTGATTGGCCAGCTCTTCTCCCGACCAGGGAGTTAGGGACCAATTAGAGTTAAGACCACCACACAGAGACCTTCACGATCTAAGGGAAACGCTCTCTAGCCTAACACCAATGCCATGGTGACTGCCCAAAAGTGCCAGTTCCAATCTTGGGCCAGTTTGAGGCTGTATACTCCTATATTAATCTGGATTAGCCATATCCCAGAAAACTGTTTACTTAATATTCCTCCGAAGTCTAAGCACTATTTGTCCTAATTTTTAAGCATGGATCTGAAAGAAATGCAGACCTTCAGACTGTGACTCCAGGCTAAGTTCTATGAAGGTTGACATGCAAACTAACAAAATAATGCCAAGCTGATAAGGAGGAGAGTACATGTTAAATCACAACTTTGTGTCAAGTCTCGAAAGGCAGCCCTTTCTCAGCCACTCTGCTTCACAACCGCCCTTACAATGACCCAGGATGCAGTTTACATCCATTGCAACAGGTCAGGGCCAATCCATTCCTTTTTAGCTAGGCTTGGACAATCTGTAATTATTCACAGCCAAGGTGAAGACAGGTTTGAGATTAGCAGAGTTTCATCAAACTGAAATGGGCTAAACAGAACCAATCTACAGTAAGGAATTATAGTTCAGAGCCAGTATGGGTTAGGTGGGGGGATACTCTGATTTTGAGCCACAGAGCAGTCTGTACATGTTTTCAATTCTTATTAAAGAATTAGATTTAAGCCCTGGCTAATGTGGCTCAGCTGGCTGGGTGGCGTCCCATGCACTGAAAGATTTACGGATTCAATTCCTAGTCAGGGCACATGCCTGGGTTGCAGGCTCAATCCCCAGTAGGGGGACATGCAGCAGACAGCCTCTCTCTTTCTCCCTTCCTTAAAAAAAAAAAAAAATCAGTAAAAGAATCTTAAAAAGAAAATATTTAGATTTAGGGTGCAGAAGAAATGCATTTCCCAAAGTCAGCCTTTTGCACTTACATATCCCTTATTAGAAATTGCTTCTTGTTTGGAAAGTTCAACATTTAAATGAATCCCTCCACACACCATCAGGCCCAGCCCCCAAAACACATTCCAACTGACCTCTGTCAGCTCCTGCCTTGAATGCACAGAGATCACATGGTATGCTGTGTTGTTTTGGAAGATGTTTACCTTTGGTGGACGTTTATTCCACGGCATTGAAGACTTTTTCACAAATACTGCCACAAAGAACCCTCCAGTATTTTGATGATGTGGTAATATCCTAAGGCTAAAAAAAAACCAAACCACAATTCTCACTTTTTAACTGATCCAAAATACATTCTTTTAGCATTAACTATTAAGACAAGTACTACAAAGATGACCTGTGATAGAGAAGTCATATCTTGGTAATATTCATTCACACAGCCCTCACTCAAGGAATAGCCAACATGTAATATGCAAAAAATTAATGCAGTATCTAATGTATTACCATTACATTCCAACTACCTTCATTATTCACAAAGACTCAATGCTAGCAGCCAACAGGTATGGAGTTCTCACATGTTGAAAACTTTACACACCTGAGGCCAGCCATAGGCGCAGCCCTGGCCTCGCAGGAATGCCTTAGGGCCCAACCTCCCCATTGTCCCGAAATTCTGAGAGCCCCACAACTCACCACCGCTCTAGATGCATCGCCTGTAACTTCTCTGGGTCTTTTGGTGGGAACATGGTTGGCCGAATCTGGGTATGTCTGCTGTGAGGAACCTCATCCCACTCTGCAAACCACTGCCCATCTTTTGTCATTACCTGAAAAACAAGAGGGGAAGATTCTAAATCACCAGCACTCCCTAATAAAAAGGGACCAGTGTACATGCTCTCAAAAATGATAAATGGTGATTTTTATTTCTCTCTAAAGCTAGGAAGACTACTTGCAAAGGTAAAAATGAGATAAATAGCCCAGGCCTGTTTTTCTCAGTGGTTAGAATGTCAACCTGCACACTGAAGGGTCTTGGGTTCAATTCCCAGTCAAGGGCAAGTTTCTGGGATGCAGGTCTGATCCTCGCCCCCAGGTGTGCATGCATCAGGCAACCAATCAATGTCTCTCTAATATTGATGTTTCTCTCTCTCCTTATTTCTCCCTCCCTTCCACCTTCTCTAAAAATCAGTGGAAAAATATCCTCGGGTGAAGATTTTTAAAAAAGGAAATAATTTTTTATTCCATAAAACAGGACAATCTAATCCAATAAAAGAGTAATATGCAAATTAGGCATCACTCTGCTACACACAAGCCATGCCCACCAGCCAATCAGAATGGCTGTATGCAAATTAACCCAGCCAAGATGGCAGCCAGCAGCCACAGGGCTAGAGCAAACAGGAGGCTTGCTTGCCCCAGCTATGGAGGAAGCTAAACTTCTTGCCTGCTTAGGTCGGCTGTGGCCTCTGCTCAAGGCAACAAAGTTTCAATTATAGAAGATAAATAAATACCAGATACCTGCTTCCAGCCAGCCTTGCTGGGGGCTGTGCTCAGCCTGCCAACAGCCATCAGCACCTCACCCAGGATGGCCCCACCCTCATGGGTGAGGGTCCTTGCTGGGGGGCTTGGCCAGCCTGAAAACAGCCATTTGCCCTCACCCAGGCTGGCCAGGCACCCAGGGGAGACCCCCACCCTGAAGGGGCTGTGGCCAACCTGCCAACAGCCATCAGCCACTCATCCAGGCTGGCCAGGCACCCCAGAAGGGACCCCCACCATGATCCAGGACACCCTTCAGGGCAAATCAGCTGGCCTCCACCCATACATCAGGCCTCTATCCTATATAATAAAATGGTAATATGCAAATTGACCCTAACAGCAGAACGACTGGGAATGACGGGTCACTATGACACACAATGACCACAAGGGGGCAGATGCTCAATGCAGGAGATGCCCCTGGTGATCAGTGCACTCCCGTAGGGGGAGCTCTGCTCAGCCACAAGCCAGGCTGAAGGCTGCCAATACAGCAGTGGTGGTGGGAGCCTCTCCTGCCTGCTCAGCAGCGCTAAGGATATCCGACTGCAGCTTAGGCCTGCTCCCCGCTGGCAAATGGACATCTCCAGAGGGCTCCTAGGCTACCAGAGGGCTGTCTGACTGCCAGCTAGGCCCAATCCCCCGGAGAGTGGGCATAAGCCAGCAGGTGGACATCCCCCAAGGGGTCCCAGACTGAGATAGGGCACAGACCGGGCTGAGGGACACCCCTCCCCAGTGCAAAAATTTTTGTGCACCAGGCCTCTAGTTAGTTTATAAAACATTTTCCATGTGAAATTTAAAAAAGAAAAAACACAAGCCTCATAGTTTCTAGTTTAAAACTGAAAAATGAATTCTTACATATTACAAATGAAGCTTAAATTTCAGCCAATAAGAGAAAGCAAAGCTGTACTTATAGAGATGAAAATAAACAAAGCTGATGTCTAATTAGGAGAATGAGGCAGGAAAACTTTTCCATTGCCAGAGAAAAAAATTTGTATAATTATACTATTTATTTATGTATGATTTTGAAATTGATCCTAAAAAGCATAACCAAAGCTATTATTCAAATTTCCCAAATGTGGATGCTTAGAGCTTTCAGGACTATGAAGGCTGGGTAGGTTGAGCCTGCTCTGTTGACCCAGAGTCCTCACAGAAACATTACCTTCCACTGTGTGAGTCCAGGCATCCACTTCAGTCCTGGCAATTCAGAAGACACATCAGCAAGCTCCAAAGCACCTACATATCAAAAAATAAAATAAATTTTTCCCACATGATGCCCAGGGAATGAGATGCAGATCACATACTGCATGATTCTATATTTGGAAAACGTCTGGGTGGGGAAAAACTGATAGAAAGTACATTCGTGGTTCCTAATGGGAACAGGGAGTGATTGAAAATGGACAGGAGGGCTCTGCTTGGGGTGATGGGAATGAACTACTAATAAAATTGGACTATGGTGAGGGCTATGCAACAATTTAGTAAATTCACTAAAGATTATAGAACTGTACAGCTGAAACCAGTGAATGTTGTGGCATATCAACTGGAGCTCAGTAAAGCTCTTGAACTAGGGAAGAGCTGCAGGACGCATCCGAGGCTGACTGATACCATGGCCAAAATCACCTTAAAGGTTATCACCAAGCTAGAATCCAGCTAAGGGTCCACTCCTGATTTTTAGACCACAGCAGTCAGATGATTTGGGTCTCTCTTTCATGCCTTTATGGCTAACAAACATCTCAGAATCAAAAAACAAACATTTTAAAGTGAACTGTGGCGATTTTTAAACATTCAGTTTTAGGCCCAAATTAAGTTTTCTAAAACTGCCCATCAGGACAACAATTTAGTTTCAAAAACACCGTGTCTACAATAGCAGTATTAACAGAAACTGTGAGATAGGGCAGGAAATCTTTCACATGCACTACCACTCACAGGCCACAGACATTGACTTGACAGCCTCACAGAAGAGGAAACACCAACAAAGCCTCACATAAGCTATCAAAACTCAGATAATAATTACATACAACATAGCAAGAGATTCCCCAACACACATCTAGCAGTGAGACACCTTTGACCAAAAAAATTGTATTGACTTCCACTAGTACATCTTACTTTAAAAAGTGAACACTAGTAATGGAGGTTTCCAGAAACTGGTTTCTTCCTGCCAGCATTTGAGTCAGAAACTGCCAATGCTGGCTCAGTGTTTGTAGACTGAATGTTCTGTGAGCTGCCCTTCCTCCAGCTAAGTCTTTGAGTACTTTTAGGTGGGGATCACACCCTGTCCAGTCATAGCAACTGCCAAGTACAAAGCTCAGCAAAGGTCTATATGCTCCCATGAAGCCATGTCTACACAAGACGCCTGTCATCGAGGACTGGGAAGAGGAGTCTATAAGCCTGAAACAACCACATGTTTATTGGTGGCTGTGAGAGCAAGATCTAGACTGGAAACCCACCTGCCTAATCACTGAGTAGGATGTCCAGTTCATCTATTCTATGTATACAAAAGCCTAAGACACCAGCAGACTATTCGACCGGTAGTTATGACATGTACTGATCACCAGTGGGCAGATGCTCAATACAGGAGCTGCAGTTCTCAGGTGACACAGCCAGAACCAGAGAGGAGGGAGACCAATTCTGAGGTGCGTCACACGAGAACTGCCCTCTCGCAATCCGGGACCTCTCGGGGAATGTCAGAGAGCTGGTTTTGGCCCGATCCCCACAGGCCTTGCTGAGGGATCCCACCAGTGCACAAATCTGTGCACTGGGCCTCTAGTTTACTATAAAATTACATCACCCACAGTCTTTCTCTTCATATGCCTTCTGAGATAAAGTACCAACAAAACTGTAGAGATTATGACCACGTAAAAAAACATCACTCAGATACCACATCTTTCTGTAGACCAACATAAGTACAGCAAAAACAAAACAAACACAGTAAATGCAGGTTGAAGGACACGAGTAAGAGCTGACTACACATAGATCAACCAGCCACTGAAAACTTAACTGGAAGCCCAGACTGTTGTAGATACCACCAAAGGAAATGCTCTTGTCTTAACTTGCTTCACAAAAATGCATATAGTAAATCTGATAGCATTCTATTCTAGAATAAAATTTGCAATTTCATTCTATTTGAAATTTCTCATTATTTGCTTTAAGAAGAATATAACAGGAAAGGTTATCATTTTACCGAAAACGTAAAAGGAGAAATAATGTTTTACATCAAAATGTTACGGAAATTGCTGTTTAAGAACATTTCATAAAACAGTGCTGTAAGAGCTCCCACCCATTAGAACAGATACTATCAAAAACACAGAAAACAACAAGTGCTGGTGAGGATATAGACAAGAACCCTGTGTACTGCTGGTGGACTTGTAAAATGGTGCAGTCACTATGGCAAACAGTATGGGGGTGGGTCCTGAAACAGAATTATCACATCACCCTGCAATTCCACTTCTGGGTATTACACCTCAAAAAACTGAAAGCAGAGCCTCAAAGTTATTGTCCACCATGGTCAAAGCAGCATTATAATGAGGAAGCAACACAAGTGTCCATGGATGGTATACATACAATAGAATATCATTCAGGTGGAAAAAAAAGAAATTGACAGATGCTACAACACAGATAAACCTTGAGGGTAGTATGCTAAGTAGGCAAGTCACAAAAAGACAAATACTGTATGATTCCACTGATGAGATACCTATTCTGTTCCAACTCAGAGAGACAGAGACTACAACAATGGGGAGAGGATAATGGGGAGTTCTTTAATTAATTCAGAATTTAAGTTTTACAAGAGGAAGAACTCTGGAGACTGGCTACACAACAATATGAATGTACCTAATACTACTGAACTATATACTTAAATACAGGTAAAATGCCCTAGGAAAAGGTCTACAGAAGTACACAGTATAGTAGCAATTTTCAACCTTTTTCATATCATGGTACACAAAAAGTAATTATGAAAATTCTGCGGCACACGGACTGAAAATCGCTGCACTATAGCAATAGCTTTGAAAAGTCTATACTTCTGTTAATATATTGTGCTCACCTTCACTTTTTTCTAGTAAAGATGCTATGACTGCTTCATCTTCAATGGGGTTCAGTGAACACGTAGAATACACCATCCTGCCACCTTCCACTAGCTGTTCAGCACCCCGTGTAGCAATCCGCAACTGTAAACTAAGGGTTGGATATACTAAGTCACTGAGACCAAACACAGCCAGACAGCACATTCTTTATGGGCACCCTTAATGTCATGTATTTATTATAAGTTTTTATGACAGACTTACAATAAAATACAAAGTACTATAGATAAAATAGATAACTTCAATTTAAGAAAAAAAAAACACCTTAAATTCTAAGTGAATTTAGAAAGGACCTACATTTTATATTTATATTTATATTTATATTTATATTATACTAGGGGCCCGGTGCACAAAAATTTGTGCACTTGGGGGTCCCTCAGCCCAACCTGTGCCTCTTGCAGTCTGGGACCCCTCGGGGGATGTCCACCTGCTGGTGTGCCTGGCGAGCCTGGGTGAGGGACTAATGGCTGTTTGCAGGCTGGCCAAGCCCCACAGTGAGGACTCTCACCCTATGGGGGTGTGGCCAGCCTGGGTGAGGGGCTGAGGGCCATTTTCAGGCTGCCCACATCTCCCATTGACTCAATGTCCCAGCAAGGCTGGCTGGAATCAGGTTTCTGGGGTTTATTTATCTTCTATAATTGAAACTTTGTTGCTTTGAGCGGAGGCCTAGTCAGGCAACAAAGCCTCCTGTTTGCTTTAGCTCCCTGGCTTCTATAATTGAAACACTGTTGCCTTGAGCAGAGGCCCGGACGGCCTAGGCAGGCAGTTTCAACTTCATTGCTGGTGCAACGGAATCCTCCTGTTTGCTCTAGCTCCGTGGCTGCCGGCCGCCATCTTGGCTGGGTTTAATTTGCATACAGCCGCTCTGATTGGCTGGTCGGCGTGGCGTGGCTTGGCTGGGGTCGTGGCTTAGATGTCTCGGGGTGGTGATTAATTTGCATATTACTCTTTTATTAATAGATTAGATTAGATTAGATATATGAGCCTAACATGCAAATTGTCCCTATGGAGTTCAACCTGGACACAGATCGTTTGCTATGATGTGCTCTGACCGCCACAGTGTGGAATGAAGGAAGTCCCCAGATGGCAGCCAGGCAAGGGAGGCCCCAGCCAGCAGCCTGCAGCTGGGGAATATTGGCCCTCATCACAGGCCAGGCCTAGGGACCCTACCCATGCACAAATTTCGTGCACCGGGCCTATAGTGTAAATATAAAAAAGCACTTATTTATATAAACACTGGTTTGTGGACTTTCCCCAGCATGTTCACAAGCAAAGCATAAAGTGATTAATGACTAAATTCAACATATTAGGTGAATTTCACTATTAAAAAGCTTCCATAGTTGTACAAATCTTTGATTTTTCTGTCTATGAACAACTTGTAGCCTTCAGTACATTCTAATTTTAATGGCTATTTTACAAAACAGTAGTATTTATTTAACAGAGAAACAAAATCTGGTGCTGAAGTTATTAATGATGAATATTTCTTAACATACTTAGACCATTCACTGTTGTACATGTAAGAATGTAAGAATGTAAGATTAATTTTAATATTAAAGAAAAAAATCAAAACTGTTCAAAACAGGAAATTAAAAAATCCACAGGCACAGAAAACTGTAATACACTAGACATGACAGAAGTTATTTTTAAGGTATGAGATCTTTTTCCTTTTAAGAATTCTCAAAAAAAATTTTAGGGACAATAAATATGAGATAAAAATGTTAAACAAAATAACTAAACACAAAAGAACAGGAAAACAACTGGTAAGACTGTAAGTAAATAGTCATTTCATTTAAAAAAATTTTGAAATGTTATAAGAAATCTTTATAAAATACATTTTTAATAAAAGTGTACAATCTTTAGTTTACTACTCTTAAAGATTTTAAAAGCAACTATTTCTGATATATAAGCAAATTCCCATGGAGTGAGTTACATCATTAACACTCTGATGCTTATTTAAAGTCAAAGCTCTGAATGCCCAATTAGGTGAGTCAACAATAAATTTTGACCAATTGATTTGTCAAACAATGCTGCCAGCTATAAAGTTTTCCTTACCCATGCAGCTGCAGGCTATTTAAGGTGGTCCACTTTTTCCAGACATCAATGTTTTTTCTCATTGTGCCATCTCCACTGGAAAGATATTTAAGAACTTAAAACTCTACAGGTAGATGATTAGAGTTTAACAAATATGTTACATTCAAGCTAAATTATAAAACAGGCATTATTATTATTATTATTATTATTATTATTATTAATACCAATTAGAAAATCATCTAAATCCTTGCAAACTACAATCGACCTTCCATTTCTGTTTTGGGGCTACTTAGTACATTAAAATCTTTCATTAGACTTCAATTTTCAATTCAATAAGGAAATAAAAGATTTGAAAATGAAACCTCTTTGAACACTTAAAGAGATAGTAATTTACTTCCATTTAGGAGAAATACAGTCCTAGCAAAACTATTTTCAGTCCTTAGACAGACAAAGCCAGGAATACATATAGGCTTATTTTGATCCTGCTACTTAGAAATTTAGTTAATCAAGAATGGTACTTTAATCAGAATTACACAAACAATGATAAACTTAGACTCATAAAGAACTTTCCATAGCAGATTCAATTAAGCCAATTTAATTTCTTGACCAAGATTTTTCTAAATATCACTTAAACATCTTTGATTGTCCACCTTTATTAAATGGAAATTACTTCCACATAAATTTTATAATAGATCTGATTCATTAATCTCTCTGAACATGTCTAATTTTATCTACCCAGTTTTTCTGAGGTAATTCCTGCATCTGTTGCTTCCTCTGTAAAGTTTAATTTTCCTTGATGGTCTAGTCACATGTCCTTGAGGTGCAGAGTGCAGGATGGAAATGTCTTGAGATATGATAGCTTTCATATGACATCCCTCACTTGTACGACAATGGGTTAAAAATCTGTAATTTTAGGAATTTTTTTCCGCTCACAACTTAGTGCTCATAAGGTCACTTTACTCTCACAATATTGGTATAAGAAATGAGTTAGGCTCCCGATCAAATGAACAAGATTACGAAAACATCTGATCCAGATTATTAGAAAACTGCAACATAGAAAAAAATTCATTTCATGACCAATTTTAAATTTTACTTTAAAGGGAAATTTTTCCAGGTATTTAAAAACTCAGCCATATTCGGTGCTACCAGCTGTAATTTTCAAACTCAGTTCTGTTACTAGCAGTAAATCTGCACTTGCTTAAAAAAGATGAAGTTAATACTGATGCATCACAGTTAAACACTACTTAGTGCTAACAAAGTTTTGTGGCAGTTTTTGAATTCTAGCCTCACCAAATCATGTGTTCAAAAGCTATTAAACCCTTGTGATCATTGCCCATGTCACTGCTTCAGAGAACTTAGCAGCCATCTTTAATTTCACTCATTTCTTTTTAGAAAAACTCATTCCGTTATGGCATAAAACTTTAGTAAAGGTAAGCTCTAAAAACCTAAAATTTACATGTAAAATGTGAAGAAAAGTGTGTGAATAGATACAGGTAAAATCAGTTTATCACAAGTTTGAACTCCTAATTTCATTGTGCTAAACAATATAAAAGTCACAAAAACCCAATGTGTTTTTATTTGATGACTGTTTTACATCCTCACTGAAGTACAAGCATGTACACTCAGATCAACAAATCACTCCAAGTGACTACACCCTGAAATGCATGAGTTTATGATGCTCTTTTCCTCTCAAGTATTTTCTATCTTTTAGACTATCAAAACCACCCCTTTCTTTAGCTGTGTTCCACATGCTCAGTCTCCCTATTACTAAAACTGTGTCTGTCTTCTAATTTAGGTCACAATACCTTTCTTCATACCACCTACCACAAGAATCATAAGGACAACTGTGTGTTCATGTGCAGTTTCACTTTAGTCTTTCTGTGATTTATTTTCTTTTAATGGATCCTGGGCTTTCTGGTCTCTTGATAATATAAATAAATACCTGCAGGGGACGTCACATAGGATGCGATCGTAGAAGAGAACCTCTTTCTTTCCGTTCACGTCTATCATGAGTCTTGGTATGCTGGACGCATCGTGGTTGACTACCATGATGCAGGGACTGCTCAACCTTTTGGCCTGATGAACAAGCAGATAGCAGCGCTTGTTGTCCACATCATTTGCAATGACAAATCCCTCTGGGAATATAAAATTGTAGTGTTGGGTGATATGCAGCACAATTTCCTGAAATACATTACCTGTAGGCTCGCATGTGAGAGGTAAGGATCCACCAGACTTGGGTCCCGAGTGTAAAAGATTGCCTAGGACTACAGAAGTGGTCCAAAAACAGAAACCCAGCAGCTCAGCATGGATTTCATGGTCCCTTAAAATTTTAAAGCTTCAAAATTAATTTGTTCAACTAATTATTCACTTTGTACCAGTTATTGTGCCAAAAATGTCTTTTCTTTTAGTTACAATTAATTAGGAGGATGAGAGAAAGGGGTACAAACCAACAGAATCACCTGACAAGTGTTTTAAATACTGCGTGTGTGCTGGAGCACCATTCTAGACTCTGGATCAGATTCTTGAGGTTGGGTCTCACACTCCTGACATTTAAAAGCTGCTCCCTGGAAGAGTCTGAGCTGTACCACGGCTAAGTACCTGGTAGAATGTCTCATCTCCCTCTGGCTCCTCTCTCATCTCCAGCAAAAAGGCAAATATGTCTGGTAACATTTTATAATCAATATTGCTCGCTCTTAAAGGAAGTAGGAGATAAAGGTACATAAAAATATTAGGAGCCTAACTAGCACTATACACAGTATTTTCGCATCTTTATAAAATCTCTATAAAGGAGCATCACTGATACTATAGAAATAGCTGCCATATTCTGAGCACTTTGTAATCTTGTGTCATACACCCCAAGTTCAGAACTGATGGCTCATTTCATAAGTGATACCTAGTGATATCACTGAACTCACCTCTTAAATGGTGGTGGGATTTGAACCTGGGGAGTCAGACAGCAGCTCTTAACATAGTCGTCCTACTTTCAGGGAGGCTTCAGGCAGCGTTCTAATTTTTCCCTGTCTACATCCCACCAAAGTAGCGTAGCTACTACCTCCAAACCCCCAGGCCAATGCATACCTGGAAAAGGGACATTCATGTCAGCATGCAGCATTTCAATTAACTGTGTGGTCTTTGATCCAGGTGCTGCACACATATCTAAGATCTATTAAAAAGCAAGGAAATGTTTGAAACTTTTATTTTAAGAAATCAAACATTCTACATTTAATTTAAAACAATTTGAGTCATTCTAGTATTTTTATTTCTATTCCAATACCGAAATATATTTCTTTATAGAATGAATCTACAACATGATATATTTAACTGATAGGCATTTCATAATATAGAATACCCTCAAGTCACAGTGACAAAGATACTCTCTCCACAGGGACAGGAACAGACAGCACTACAAGCCAGTAAAAGCAATACATTTAGGGATGAGCCAAGATACTAAATGCAAGAAGCACTATCACATATTGCTAAGAAGAGAGCTACTTGACCTCAAGTCTCAGCTCGGCCAACGACTAGTCCTTGGGCCAGTTACTTCAACTTTTCCTTATCTCCTTTTCCTCATTTAGAAATATAGGGATAGTGGTAGCATGTACCCCGACAGGGATGTGTGGATAATAAAATGATTTCAGGCAAAGAGTAAAACGTCTCAACACATGTTCAATATGACTTTTAATTGGACCTAGTCAATCAAGACCATTAAAGATAATCTGTATAGTAAATAAACCAATTAAGAAAAAAATTTTGCCTGGCTGGTGGGGCTCAGTGAACTGAGCGCTATCCTGTGCACCTGGAGGTCACGGCTCAATCCCCAGTAGGAAGTGTGGAGGAGGCAGCCAATCAATGGACCAATATTTTTCTCTCATTTCTATTTCTATTTCTTTCTCTCTCTCCCTTCCATTCTCTGAAATCAATAAAAAAATATATATTAAAAATTTTAAGGAAGAAAATAGTTAAATAATTTATAAAAATCAAATAGGACAAAAAATGTGAAATACCAAAAGAAAAAGTTATCACTTTCTATTTATCTAAAGTGGAAAAAAAAACCTCATTATATTAAGAAAAAAAGGTCTTAACAACAGAGCAGCACAAACACAGACAGCAGCCTGCCCACCACCATTTTCTATATAATACACAATACCTTATGGTGAGGGTGAGCATTAAGCAGCAGGGGTGGAATCATACTAACAGCTTCTTGACGACTGATATTTCCCTTAGAAAATAAAATGTTTAAAAAAGTCAGCAATAACATTAAAAAGGGCAGAAAACTTCAATATTGGAAATTCAAAATTTTAAATTCAACAGAAAAAGACCATAGAATCAATCATACATAGAACAAGAGTTAGTACTATCCCACAAATATTCAAGAGGTAAGACAGATTTTCATACTAGTGGACAGACACATGGTTGCTACCTAAAGGTCAAGTAAAGATGACCATTTACTAAAACTTACCTTTAAAAAAAACACTGCATTTTGAAATTTCATCAAAACAAAGGGAATTTTAAGCTTATAGTCCCCACTTCCTACCTTGAAAAGATCTGGAAGTTGGATGAGCATGTCACAGGCAGACAATGCCAATGGAATACCTTCAGCAAGAGGAGCAGTCAAAGGGGGCACAGGACAAAGTCACTGTTGCAAGTTTTCCCTCTCAGCTAAAACTGTAACTTCTATATCTTAGTCCATTGTCAGGAACAGCCCATGTCTGCTTTCTATTTCTGAGAACTGTCTGTCAGAAAGGCGAAAGCATCAACCATTGCTCCTCTCTTTCCTTCCCCAAGATAAATTATTTAAAATTCCTCACTAAATCGTCTGTTCTAAAGATCTTCACTAGTGGGCTACAGCATCTATTAAGATGTACAACAGCTCAGAATCAGACAAAATGTTCTTGATGAAGTCCAGCACTTGCCTCAATCACAACTCTATTTTAACAACCTTAAGAAGGAATGCTTAAAAGGGGGAAGTAGCCCGCTAGTGTGGCTCAGTGTCCAACCATGGACCAGATCATGGTTTGATTCCTGCTCAGAGCACATGGCAGGTTGAGGGGGTAGGGGGTGTGCAGGATCAATTATACTCTTTCATCACTGATGTTTCTATCTTCCCTTCTCCCTTCCTCTCTCTGAAATCAATATAAAAACAGGGGAGAAAGCTATAAAACATCAGCTACCAGGATCCTTCTGCTCCATTACAACAAGGACCTTTTGTATAGCTATCACTACTCATCTTATACTTACCCATCTGCCTGTTAGAATCTAAATACAGACTTGTACATTCATTCAGATGTGCTAATTTTCACCATATGGATTTTGGGCCGGCAATGAGTCTGTGAACACTGAATCTTAACTTGAATAAGGTCCACTGACTCCAAGCATTAAAGTGGGGGTGGAAACTGCAGGCCCTTGACTATAGACATCCTGACAATTAGGCTGGATTCATAAACATATCCTGAAGAGGTCTCAAAGCCAGCTTTAAATAACTAAGAGTATCTCATCCTGCTGACTTCTGACAAAAACTGGACCATTTTTCTACGATATACATTACTGACACGAAACTCCCATCTCCTCCACCTTTCAAAGCTGCCCAAATCTGGCTTTTTACAATCTACTCAACTGGGTACCACTCCATTCCCCACAAACGCTCTGTTCTGTTGTAACTTGCTCTAACCATGTTATTCTTTATCTGACCTTGCATCTCAATCAAAGCAGGCAGGGTCAGAGAACGCTTCTTACTACTGGCCCCACAAGTACAGAATCAGGAATGAGGCAGTACTTAATCCAGTATATTCCTAACTATTGGGAAGTGGGGTGGAAAGCCAGGCAAACAGGAGCCCCGTTTACCAGGTTACCTAAATGGACAAAAAGCCACAATGATAGGAAACAGCTGTGGGTCGAGTAGAAGTTAGAACCGGGTGAGGTGAAGGGTTTCTAAACTCATTTCGGCTTCAGGGAAAAAAAATCTGGAGATCTGTTAACTCTGTTAAGAGGATACAAAAGAGGGGAAAAGAAATAACATTATCTGTTGAAGAAACAGAGGTTTCCTTGGCTGGAAGATTAGAAAACAGGAAGGGGGAACTCCTGATTGAAAATACTAAGTATTAACACGTTAAGCACCCAACCTGTTTTGTCTTCCAGATGGAAAGTATAGTGTCAGTCACCAGTGACTGACTGGGTGCTTAGTGTGTTAGGAATATCAAAAGGAAAAAAGGGAACGGAAAAGTTACAATATCCAAACCTTACAGGCATTTAATCATCAGAAAATAGCTATTTTCTTAGAGAAACTTTGATGTTAAAGGTGAAAAGTTCAATAACCATGATGATAAATGTTCATTGTAATCAGGAATCTGGGTTGGCAAAGAAACCAAGAAGGTGAAGATGGTGACATTTCAGGAGAACCAAAGTTGTCCTATTTAGGTATTATTATTTTTTTAAACCCTCACCTGAGGATATTTTTCCATTGATTTTAGAGAGTGGGAGAGAGGGAAAGACAGAGAGAAATATCAATGTGACAGAAACACATCAATTGGCTGCCTCCTGCATGAGCCCTGACCAGGACCCAGGCAGGGAAGGAACCTGCAACCAAGGTACATGCCTTTGACCAGAATAGAATCCAGGACCCTTTGGTCCGCAGGCCGACACTCTTTCCACTGAGTCAAACCAGCTAGGGCTTAGGGATTTTTTTCTATATATGTATGCTTGCTATGGCAAAGATGAAGTATAAACAGGACAAGAAAAAAGGGAAGTGATAAAAAGTGAGTTTAAAAGTTTCACTTTTAGTAAAATAAGTAACATAGCCATAAAAACATACTACTTTCTTGTTATAAGCACCTGGCATATACATCTAAGGAGGAGAGTGGAATAAGTGGTTGTCTCCTAAATGGCATGCTATCAAGCAGAGTCCTATGCACACTCCAATTCTGTAGCCACTCAAATCCAGGAGTAGCAAGACACAATCAAGCTGACAACTGTGATAATATCCCTATCGAAGTTCATGGTTAAAGCAACCAAACATGGTAACAGCTTCATAATGACAGATTACAGGTGAAAAAGTTGCAGGTGTCTTTCCTGCATACTTTACCTACTTGCTCACTCCCACTGACAAATAGGGATAAAAATATAATTATGACACTGATATGCATTTAAAACTTAAAGGAAACCAACAAGTCTAAAGAGCTCTACTCACAGATTCGGTTTCGCTAACCAGAAACTGGTGAAACTTTTCCAACTGTGGAGACTTTCTCAAAATTTTTCGACTCAAATTTGTGTGCCAGGCAAGTTCTTCAGGATACCTGACCAAAAAGAAAGTAACATGTTTATGGACTGTATATATTAAAGTGCCCTCTTAATGACTTCTTGCTTATCTAGGTCATATTGCCAACAAGACACCCAATTTTGTTCTGCTTGCTCATCCATGATCCTCTCCAGTACAGTCAGTCAATACTGTATGATGCCCTCTGGGACATAAGAGCATGGTTCTAAAAGTACCATGGCCCAGGAAGAAACAGAAGAGCCTAGCGGGTCACAGGACACACACACACATGTGCCATCACAGTAAAACCACGATGATAAATGTTTAGGATCTGATAAAAAAAAAGTGGAGAATCCTCTGCTCTTCACTATGTATGGTAAGTTAATGATGGCATAAAGGTCATCAGAAAAACAAAAAACACATAACAAATTTCTTAAATTTAAAGAAGTACACATCACACAATCAAAATAATGTGGTAGAGCAAGTATCAAAAACGTTTGACAAGCATTTGATTACAATTTTATTTACTATATTTCTGAGTCTATGAAAAATAAAGAAAAAAAATATATCCAGAAAACAGCGCTCCCACAAACTTTCCTAAATTTTATTCCATTATGTACCAAAAGGTTAAGAAGAATCTATACTAATAAAAGGGTAATATGCTAATTAGAGTGGACGTCTTCCAGATGTCCATCCAGTAAAGCCACAGTGGGTGCGAGGCCCAGGACTCAGGCCTTGCAGCCGCAGCAGCCAGCAGTGACAGCAGCAGGGTGATAGAGGTAGCGCCTTCCCCTTATCACCCCAGTCGCCTCCCACAGAGGGAGGCCAGACTGTGGCTTAGGCCTGCTCCCCATGGCGGAGAGATCCCCACCCCCTCTACACAGTGCACAAATCTTCATGCACCGGGTCTCTAGTATTATATATTTCTGCATTTTGAGCAATTCTGAAAACCATCAGGCATCTTGGTAAATGTCTGCTTTACTTGCTTGCTGAGAGATGTATGGATATCCCACACCTGATAAGTGAATTTGATTGAATAATATTTATAAACTGCCATGCAGTTACCTAGTCTACTCTAATAAGAGTAATATGGAAATTAACCGTCACTCCAAGACACCTAAGCCACGCCCACCAGCCAAGTCACACCCCCAGCCAATCAGAGTATCTGTATGCAAATTAAACTCAGCCAAGATGGAGGCCGACAGCCACGGAGCTAGAACAAGCAGAATGCTTCTGTAGCACCAGGAGTAAACTGTCTGCCTAGGCTGGCTGGGCCTCTGCTCGAGGCAACATAGTTTCAATTATACAAGCCATGGAGCTGAAGTTCCCTGCCTAGGCCTCCGCTCAAAGTAACAGAGTTTCAATTAGAGAAGATAAATAAACCCCAGAAACATGATTCCAGCCAGCCTCACTGGGACCTTGGGTCAATGGGAGCTGTGGGCAGCCTGCAAACA
>PVJC01006118.1:0-56190 GCA_004026665.1 Murina feae | reverse complement strand
ATAGTCCGACCCTGTAGTCCTAGGTAGCTAAGGGATGTGGGTGGCAGGGGGTGGAGAGAGGGGTGGTGGTGCAGCAAGTGCTTCCTAAATGAAGCTTGATAGAGTTCAGAGAACAGCAACAACAGGAAAGAAGCAGATTTGAAATTCACAAGAACACTGTAAACATCTTACCCTTGTTTGGTTTTGTGTGATCTGACTATAAAAAAAGCTTTGGCTTACAGGCTATGTCACTGTTCCTCATTCAGGCACAGTGATCCTACCTGGCCCCAACTGTATTCTCTTGTCTGTCTTCTTTAATCCTTCACTGCCCCTCCTCAGGTTCACCCCTGGCCGTGCTGTACGTGGTTCACAAAGCAATGGTTATAAAGATGGTTAAGGAACTTAGTGCAAATTGCAACAGCATGAAAAGGAGAAAATAAAGGCCACGAACAAGAACCAGAGAGAAATGAAGAATTATATATTTTACAATAAGAACACACTGGAAGATATGGAAAGGAGACTGGATGATGCAGAGGATCTAATCAGATATGGAAGACAAGGTAGAAATAAATACCCAATTAGAAGAGCAAATAGAAAAAATAATTAAAAAGCAGGAAGGTAGCTTATGGGAGCTCTAGGACAACATGAAAGGTAACAACATCTGAATTATCTAATCTAATAAAAGAGTAATATGAAAATTGACCCTCACTCCGTTACACCTAAGCCATGCCCACCAGCCAAGCCACGCCAATCAGCAGCCGAATGCAAATTAACCCAGCCAAGATGGCAACTGGCAGCCATGGAGCTAGAGCAAACAGGAGGCTTCCGCTGCACCAGCGATGGAGTTGAAACTGCCTGCCTAGGCTGGCCGGGCCTCTGCTCAAGGCAACAATGTTTCAATTATAGAAGCCACAGAGCTGAAGCAAACAGGAGGCTTCTTTGCCTGACTAGGCCTCCGCTCCAGGCAACAAAGTTTCAATTATAGAAGATAAATAAACCCCAGAAACCTGATTCCAGCCAGCCTCGCTGGGACACTGGGTCAATGGGAGCTGTGGGCAGCCTGAAAATGGCCCTCAACCCCTCACCCAGGCTGGCCAGGCACCCCAGTAGGGACCTGAACCCTGAAGAGGCTGTGGGCAGCCTGAAAACAGCCCTCAGTCCCTTACCCAGGGTGGCCACACCCCCATGGGGTGAAGGTCCCCACTGGGGCGCTTGGCCAGCCTGCCAACAGCCATCAGCCCCTCATCCAGGCTGGCCAGGCACGCCAGCAGGGGGACATCCCCCGAGGGGTCCCAGACTGCGAGAGGGCACAGGCTGGGCTGAGGGACCCCCGCCCCCGAGTGCACAAATTTTTGTGCACCGGGCCCTTAGTAGACTATAAAGTCTCCAACAATTAAGTTATTAAAATGGGTGAACTGGGTGGGGGTGGGTGGGGCAGATGCTGGATAATGACAAAGCCTATGTCTTTTAAATTTTACTCTTAACAAGGCCTACTCAGTTTGACACAGTGGATAGGGCATCAACCCAAGGACTGAAGAGTCCCAGGTTCAATTCCAGGCATGGGCATGTACCTCAGTTGCAGGCTTGATTCCTGGCTCCAATTGGAGCACATGTGGGAGGCAACCAATCGATGATGTGTCTTTCTCATATTGATGTTTCTCTCTCTCTGTCTCTCCCCTCCCCTTCCACTCTCTAAAAATCAATGGAAAAGTATTCTTGGGTAAGGATTAACAAAAACAACAACAAAAAATTACTCTGAGAAGATTTTTAGGGAGCACTTAAGGTTCTTAACATTTGGGGTAACAGATGCTTTTGAGTCTTATGAAAATAATTGACCCTCTCTAGAATACACATGTGAGCATAAATGCAATGTTCCTCAGCCCATTTTAGGTTTATAGACCTACTGAGGCCATCCAAGGACCTGCTGCCCCTAACAACTCCTATAAAGAGAGAATACTATACTTGGCTAAACATACAGTTTGAATCTTAAATTTGAAGTTCACATATAAGTGATTATTCCAATGTTATTTAGGAACAATATAATTCCAACTATGAATGCCAACAGAACTTTGTAATACAAAATCCTACATGTAAAATAAACTTACCTCAAAATTCACAGGCAAGTTCCGTTTAAGTGCAATCTCAAACACTTGACTTATTTCAGATTTATTGAGATTTTCTTCCTCTGATTCTCTTCCATTCACCTAAAAGAATAATAATTGTTTAGTAGTTAACTCTTATTAAAACCATCAACATCCAAAAATAAAAAAATAATTAAAAAAATAAAACCATCAACATCCCAGCTGTGATAAACCTTAAAAACACTGAACCTTAGCTTTATGGATTGAGCATCAAACCAGTGAGAACAAGGTCACACTACCATGTGTCAGGGAATTTAAAAGGTTAAAAAAAAAGTGTTCTATCAAACTTGGGTCAGACTACACCTCATAAATCCACCATAAACAATGTACACATAATGAACTTTTGGGTATGAAATCAGCCTAATCATGGCATAGTAAGATGCCCTGGTTGCTCAGGCAGAGTGACTTCTAAAGCCCTCCTCAAGGAATGGCAAGTCACATTTTGGAAAAAGTCAAAATACAGGCAGACTTGTGTGGGACTTGGCAAGTTCAAATATAAGTCTCTCCACCTAAGGTTTCTTATCTGGACATGAAGTCCTTGGAATCCACTTTTTCCCCAAAGGATGCACTGGAACTATTATAAAACTGCCAAGCATCTCATACTTAACTGCTGCTGGTAAAAATACGAAACTAATAAAGTCTCCTGAACAAAGGCTGAACCTCTATTTGTAACCAGGTTCATTTAGAGTCCTCCAGCCAGGGCTTGAGCCTAAAGAGGGACAGAGATTGATTCTGTGCACGCTGATAACATGATTCTATATTGCACTGCCATGATAATAGAAAAAATTAGATAAGCTTGGTAACAACAAAGCGCCCCCAAAACATGGCAAGCAAGCTGTGCTTTTCCTCATATTATTGGGACTCTGTAGTCATAAAATTGTAAAATCCCATTTCCAAGATCTGAACTATCTGACAGGAACCTGTGGCTGAAATTGTTGAATGGGCAAGGTGTATAGGACCATCCAGGATTTTCTTACGTTTTATCAAGTAGATTCTACACCTATACTGAATCATTATTTTAAGGTGTAATTAAATGAAATAAAACTGAAAGTTTTTTTAAAAATACAATCGAGAATATAATCCTGTACAAGTTTATCCCAGATACTGTTTATAATTCCTTCTCTACCTTCTAATGTTCTTTAATCTAGTTTCATGTCACTCTCTGCCTCGTCAAAACTATTTGCATAGTATTTCTGGTGGTTTACTAAGCTAAGCACACTTTTATTCCTGTTGTTTAAACCCTCAGGAGAAAGAAGGCCTGCCTTTTTATGAGTGAATCTTTAAAGCCAGAAATCTTCAAGCAAGGTACCTTAAAAGGTATAGGTTTCACAGAGGTTGGGATTGACATTTATTTGTTAAATTGGTTTTAAACTAAAAAGAAAAATAATACTGTATTTTAAAGTTAGCTATGTTCAACAAATGGTGCTGGGAAAACTAGATATTCACACGCAAAAAAATGAAGTTGGACCCTTACCTTACACCATATACAAAAATTAACTCAAGATGGATCAAAGACCTAAACATAAGAGCAAAAATTGTAAAACTCTTAGAAGAAAACATTGGAGGAAGTTTCATGACACTGGGTTTGGCATGACTTCTTGGATGTAACACCAAAAGCATGGGTAACAAAAGAAACAAATAAACTGAATTTCATCAAAATTAAAAACTTTTGTGCATTAAAGGATACTATCAACAGAATAAAGACAACCTACAGAATAGGAGAAAATATATCTGATAAAAAACTGATATCCAGAAAAGAACTCCAACAAAACTCAACAACAACAACGAACAACCCAACTCAAAAATAGGAAAGGCTTTGAATAGACATGTCTCTAAAGAAGATATGATGGCCAAAAAGAATATGAAGTAATGCTCAACATCACTAGGGAAATGCAAATCAAAACCACAATGAGATACCACTTTACTCCCGTAAGAATGGCCACAGAAAATAGCAACTGTTGACAGGGAAGTGGAGAAATTGGAACCCTTGTATGTTGCTGGTGAGAATGTAAAACGGTGCAGCCTCTGTGAGAAAAGTTTGGTGCTTTTTCAAAAAGTTAAAACACAGATTTACAATATGATCCAGCAATTCACTTCTAGGTCTATACTCAAAAGAATTTAAATAGGGACGCAAACAGATACCTATTGGCAACATTATTCACGATCACTAAAAGGTGAAAACCCAAACATCTATCAATAGATGAATGGATAGCAAAATGTGGCATAGTCATACAATGCAATATTTATTATTCAGCCTTAAAAAGGAATTAAATCTTGAAACATGCTACACCATGGATGAAAACATTATGATACCTTGAAAACATTATGATAAGTGAAATAAGCCAAACACAAAAGACAAATTTATCTATTTAGATGATGTATCTAGAATAGGGAAGTGCATAGAGACAGAAGAATAAAGGTTATCAGGGAATGGGGACGAGACAGGGGGAATCACTGTTTAACAGGTACAGAGTTTCTATGTGGAATAATGAAAAAGTTATGTAAATGACTAGTGATGATAGTTGCACAACATTGAGAATATATTTAATGCCAAATAACAGTACACTTAAAAATGATCAAAATGGCAACCTTTATGTTAATGTATATTTTATCTTATGTTTTTAAAGCAGCAAAAAAAGTATGTTTCACACCAAATATTAACACACAGACATCTGTCAGCACATTAACTTGTACTAACAGGTTAACCCACTTTTGTGCACAAAAGAATTTTTGACAGCTATTTATTTGACGAGTATCCAGAGAATTTTTAAAATAAATTAACTTTTTAAAAAATGATAAACTCTCATGCTCAGAAACTGTATCAATGAGTATGTTCTCCTTATGTGCAACTAGAACAAAAGTTGGAAATAAACTAGGTGGTGAGGCCGAAATAAGACATCAATTGCCATGCTTGTGCCCAATTTTCTATGTTTTTGTTCATTATTACCAGTCCAATTTGTTTTAACTTTTATTTTTAATTATGACCTATTTCAAACATACAGAAAAGTACAAACAATGTAACAGGCAACTGTAAATTTAACAAATGTCAACATTAAGTACTACTGATATTAAATTTTTTTTATAAGGAACATAATGAAGCCCTTCTCATTCTCCTTTCCAAGGCAGAGTTAACCACTATTCTAAAATTAAGACTATCTTTCCCAGCCATGTGTGCTTTTTAAATGGATGAAAACAATATATAAAAATTCTATGGTGTAAAAAAATCACATAAATTGTTCTAACTGGTTGTCTTAATAAATATTATAAAATTCAAACTTTTAAGTTTACACTAATGAAATGTTCCTTTTCTTTTTTATATATTGAAGTTCCACATAGGTCTAATAGAAAACAGTAGTCTACTGCTAAATCTAAACTCTAAGCCAGTGGCTCTCAATCACAGTAATATTAGAATCACTTTGGAGCTTTACAAAGATAGCTGTCGGAGCCCCCTCCAAACAAATAAATTCAAAATTTTTGTAGGTAGGGCTCGAATATCCATTTTATTTACAGTATTTGTTTGTTTGTTTTTAAAGTCCCCAGATGACTTTATTAGCAACCAGAGTTGAGATTCGCTGCTCTAAGCCATTGCTTCCAAGGGAATTTCAATAGGAACAAAGCAGCCAGTAAAATAAAAATGCAAAAGAGGAAACAAAGATTTACATTTGCAAGTGAGATTATGTTGCTCTTTTACATGAATAATTTTGATTGTATCTAAATTGCACAAAATGTTGCAATGGGGAAGCAGCAAATGACTCAAAACAAATCCACAAATACCATTCCCAGTAAGATGGGGAGGGAAAGTGTAAGTAGGCCCTTAGTCTTACCTTCATGAAGTGGGAATTACTGTTAACATCAATCCCATAGTGTATGGTTCAGCAATAAAATCTAGGCAACATTAAGAAAAGAAAAAAACACTCTGAACCATGCTTAACCCTCATTATGCCAGGAAAAAATAGTTATCACCATTTACCATCTGGCTCCAATAGACCCTTTTTATTTTTCCATATTTCAAGTCATTTTACAAATAATACAAAATAAAGGATAACAAGTCATTACAAAAAGAATTCAAAATAGCAAACCCAAGTTTTTAATCCCAGGTTTGTAGTTTGGAAGGCATAAATACTTGAAATGAGCAAGGTCCTTTTATACAACCAACTGCTCATCAGCTGGCAAACCTGAATCTAGAGCAAAGCCCACTTGTACTGATGCCAGATTTTAAATCCATCTCCAATAGGTTCTAGCTTATCACAACTCTGATTCTTCTTGTACCGGTACTGTCAAAACACACTCTTGAAACCAACTCAGAGGAGAACAGCCATCTTCTTTGTTCCATAACTGAAAAAATGCTTCCATTTTTTAGATTTATAAACCCCAAAGAAGGATCAATCTAATGGTGTTTTTTTCCATTGTTATTATCATCTATTTCCTTCCAATCATCTTTGTATGTACTCTCCTCTTACATTTGTTCACTTATTTTGTGGACAATAAGTTAAGAAACTCTGGTGCTCAAATATCATAAAGGATCAGAGGATGTTGTCATACATACTTAAAAAAAAAAAATCAAAGCTGGATGGTCCAAGTATATGTAAGAAAATATAGTGTGATGAAGTTCTTCTTGCTGAATGACTAAAAGAGAATACACATTTGCTTTTCATACACCATAGGAATATATTATTCACTCGCCGATTCTTGAGTATGAGAAAACTTATCTAAGGTATCTTCTGAAGAGTCACAATTTGAGATTTCACTTAATCTCACCATCGCAATTAGAGTCTAGAATGCTGATGTCTCTTTGCATTTATTTTCTGATTTGTCTAATATTAATTTGTCTTCCTCTGTCAATTTTCTTCTCTTTGCCAGTAAGGATGAAAAAAGAAAAATTCTTAATTCTCACCTGGGTTCAATGAATGCTAAAAGTAGAGTAAAAAGATGGCATCTCTAGTCTTCTTTTGTATCTTCTTAAAAGACAATGCAATACATTAGGCAATGCAATAAGAACATTAAAGGATGATGTAATAATGACAATTACTACTGCATCTTCTACCTAGAAATTTCATTATTCTTCCATTTTCTTATTATTTTAGTCTTGCTTAGCATATTTGGGAATATATGATATTACTGAAAAGATATGTAGGATGAAAAACAGCAAAAATGTTTAAAGACTAGAAGAATTAAAATTTCATACTGTAAACATTCATAAAAAAGTCCATGGACCTACATATTCATTGTTAAGATAGAATAAATTTTATTCTATTTTAAAAATAAGTATATTTTCTCTTTTCTTTGTAAGACATTTAAAAAAATAATAAAGGTCATACAGTGTAAATCCTTACAGAGCTTGGAAATAAAGCTCAAATCAACGGACCCTGATCATATGAGGATTAAAGTCTCCAGTTTTAGTTTTAGTTCCACCTAAATATATTCCTGGTCCAAGTAAAGATGAGGATTCAAGACCAGGAAGAAACTTCAAACAATACAATTTCTTAAAAGTTTGTCATCTACCACTACCACCAAGAAAAAAACTTTAAAGTTTGATATAACGTCAGGATAGAAACTGCGCTCACACACACATGGCTTTTTTTGTTTACCTAAACACAATCAGGATCACACTAAATGCATAATAACAGCTCTGGATCTTGAGTCCCTCCATTCAATAGATTATGAGCCACCTTTCATGACTATGTATACAGATTTACCACACTCTGGTTCTCCCTTCGATAAATGTATACATATAGCCATTTCCTTACTAATGGAAATGACTGGCTCCATTTAGGCTAGCTCCTGTTTTTCCCTATTACTGATACTGTAGCTATGACCATTTTACTCCTAACAGCTCAGACACTTACATCATCCTTTATTAGTACAAGCCTTAGATTTAAAATAAAGTAAAAGTGTTTTCCCAATCTTTGCATAATGGGCTGCTCCCTTGGCTGGGAAGGTACTTCCTGCCCTTCTCTTTCGCTCATCCTTAGTCTCAGCTTTAATGACTTCCTCTGAGAGAACGTCTCTGAATACTCCATCATTACTCCACTCTAAACAAGGTATTTTATGCTTTCAATACATTCTAGCACTCACTGCACTTTTGATACTAATGTTAAGGCCTATCAACTCCATTCAACTAAGTTCCATAGGGGAGGGTCCCAGCACAAAGCCTGTTATCAAGGGACCAGACTCTCTCTGCCTTACAGACAGAAACTACTGCCTTTAGTGGCTATGTTCTAGAGAAGATAAACTGATTCACCACACAATCACAAGTTCCAAAACTTTCAACAGCACAAAGGACAATTTGTTTAAAATGACAACTTCCAATGCTGGTAGGCTGTGGGCAAACAGGCTGCTCACATCCTGTTGAGAGAGGACTAAAATGGTACCATGTTTCTGGTAGGGATCCTAGCCACACACATGACCTTGAAATTCCACTTCTAGGACTGTGGCTCACAAAAACAGCCACAGACATACACGAAGATTTAACTACAACAATGTTCTAGACTACGTATTTTATAACAGAAAAAACTGCAAACAACTTAAATAATCACGCCTCCGATGAAAGAAAAAACTGGTATGCGCACACAATGGAACTACTAAAAGGTGCTTAGAGACTTCACTGGTTTCTCAGTGGTTAGAGCATTGGCCCATGTACCCAGGGGTTGCAGGCTTGATTCCTGGTCTAGGGCCCAGTTAAGGGCACATACCTGGGTTGCAGCTTCGCTTCCCCACTCCTGGTTGGGGCAAGTGCAAAAGGCAACCAGTTGTGGGGGAATGGGGGAAGAGTGTGTGTGTGTGTGTGTGTGTGTGTGTGTGTGTGTGTGTGTTCCCTCCCTCCCTCCCTTCTTCCCTCCCTCCCTCCCTCCCTCCCCATCTGAAAAGCAATGGATAAAATGTCCTCAGGTGAGGATTTAAAAATAAAAAGGATTTTTTTAAAAAGGTGCTTAGATACACATTGAATCTGAGTCCTCCATGGAATTAAGTGGCCTGATGTTCATGATAAACACATCAGTGAAAAAGGTGGTTACTGTACGATATCATCCCTTTCTTAAATTTAAATATGGTTTTATTGATTTCGGTGAGAGGGAGAGATAGAAACATCAATGAGAGAGAGAATCGTAGACCGGCTGCCTCCTGCATGCCCCCTCCCGCAGCCCAGGCATGTGCCCTGACCAGAAACTGAACTGTGACCTTCTGGCTCATGGGCTCAATCTCTGTGCAACACTGGCCAGCACATCACCCCATTTTTGTAAAATTGTTAGGTGCATAGATTTGCTTGATATACACTGACAGCACCAATATGTTCATGATTTTCTAAAGTGGTAAATTTATAAATCATTGTTTTTTTTGAATTACTGAATTTGTATAGTTCATATGCATTACTTGTAAAAAATATTCAAGTTTTCTTTTGAAAATATCTCTCTTTACCCCCTTCTACCCATCTACCAGGGGGCCTGGTAAATCAGGGACAGCTTGTTTAGGTGGTAGGCCAAGTGTTTTATTTACTACTTCAAAGAAAAGGTTTTATGCTTTTTAATTCTCATCTTGAAGCACGGGTTGAGGCCAGGCTCTGAGCCATTGCTGAAGGTCACTCTCTCCACCTCAGCTCTACAGAACGAAAGAAGGGGCAGAGAGGAGGAAACCACGGGCACAAATAGATCTGAGCCTTATTCTTGGCAAAGCTCCTCACAGACAGGAGGTAAGCCCCAAAGAGCTTGTCTACGAACAGCTCTGCCCACAGGGCTGAGCCAACACCACTGCTCTAGTAACTGATGGGCAGGCACTTGCCCTTTCTGACAGTAAACTGAGTACTTCCAAGGGGGGGAAATGGCCTGAAAAACACTGATAATACTTAGGACTTGCGGTTCCTGAATCCTGACCACACTTTACAATTACTCCAAGAGCACATTAAAAAAAAAAAAAGAAAAGAAAAAGCAAAAGATAGACTTCTTGGGTCTCACCCTAGACCTACTGTATTAGAATCATGTAGGTTGGGCCAAGGGATTTAAAAAAAAAACAAAACAAAAAAAACCCTCAAAATGATTCTGAAGCAGACAACCCATATACCAGTATTCAGTGATCTTTTAACAACTGCTGGCTAGAAGGAACCAAGAAATACCTGTTCCATCTGACTTCAATTAGATTAGCATCAAAGGCAAGTCAAAAATGAAAAGTCTCCAACATGACTCAAATTACACCAGCTTTGGTGTTTTACCAAATCTCATCACTGAGAGGCTCATCCTTTTAACTTCACCAAATCCTCTTAAGTTACAATCCATTCTCTTTTATTTGGTCGCATTGGACCCTGGAAACAGATCATCTCTGTTAAAATGTGTGATTACATTGGAAGATGGAAATAGGCTGTAACAAAACAAAAAGAACTCCTCCTACCCCTGTGTGGCCAGCCCTGAAGCCACAGAGCACCATCCTGAGCTGGGGCATCCTGGGGGGCAACTGAACACAATGAAGCACAGCAAGCACCCTGCCAAGGGTCATACCTTCATCACACATTTAGACCAATGTTCTAAAGTGATGGTGCAATGTTCAGGATCTTTTTCTCTGTGAACGTGTTTCTTGAACAGGAAAAATTAATGCTTCCCAAGAATATTTTCAGGTGGTATTTTGGGCTGTGATTCAAGAAAATCATGAAATCTCAATGTTTTCTACCCACTGAGTTTCTTCTGGACCGAGGAAGGTAAGACTATGCCTTACCAGATATATTTATTTACTAAGGTTCTGACCCCTGACAGTGGCATGGAGTCACTGATTTCCTAAGTTCCATATTCCTATTTAGTCACAAAGAGTTAAAATACTTTTCCCATTGTGTTAGTTTTAAAACAGGGCCCAAATTCTATGATACTGCTCTCATCCAAAAGTAGGGATCTCAACACTGTGAAATGTACTAAAAGCCATTGAACTGTAGGCTTAAAATAATTTAAATTGTGAATTTATATTATGTGAACTTTACCTGAATTTTTTAAAAAGTACAATTCTCGCCAGGCCAGTGTGAGCATAAACCTATGAACCAGGAGGTCATGATTCATAACACGTGCCCAGGTTGTAGGCTTGATCCCCCATAAGGGACATGCAGGTGGAAGCCAGATAAATAATTCTCTTTCATCATTGATGTTTCTAGCTCTCTCTCCCTCTCCCTTCCTCTCTGAAATCAATAAAAATATTTTTTTTTAAATTAAAAAAAAAATTTTTTTAAGTACGATTCTCTATCTCCTCCTCTGGAATCTAGACTCTGCGCCTGCCTGACCTGTAGAATAAGGCAGAAATGCTAAAGAAACTGGCAACTGTTTCTACTCTCTCTTCTACGATATTCACTCCTAGAACTCAGACACCACACCATGAGGATGTGTAAGCAGTTAATTAAGAGAGGACCTGAGATCTCCGAACCAGAGCCCTCACCTTAGTTCCTAGACAACTACTAGCAATAACTTACCAGCCATGTGAGGAATTCTCCAGCTCCTGCAGAGCTGCCTCAGCCAAAGCTATGTAGAACAAACTTTCCCTGCCAAACTCTGCCTAACCTGCAGATTTGTGAGCAAAATAAATGCCCGTAGGTGTTTAAGCCACTACGTTTTAAGATAGTTTTTTATGCAGCAATAGAGAACTGGTACTTGAATATAATGAAGAGTGGCTGGTCAAAAATGGCTTCAGAAAATTCTCTAACCTGGTACCACAAATCACAGTAGATTCTGACAAGCATAATCTTTAGCACCAAAGAATTCATTCTCTTCACAACTTAAGTGAGTCACATTCTTTCTAACATGTTCACTCAAAACTATGCATTTGACTTCCTTGCTAAGAAATGTTTTTAAAGAGAGAGAAAAGATAAGAAAGCTACCAGGGCACAAAATCTCTTAAGCTATCAAGCAACAAAAACTATGGACAGCTCTCAATGCATCTTCTTAGAAAAAGCAACTTGAGGTGCTTTTTCATACCACCCTCTTGCTCAGCCCAAAGCGTCAAGGAGCTTCAATTCTGCTCTCTCCTTACCTCTAGCCTCTCAGGTGGGGGCTCATTCTGCAGGATCCTCAAAGCTTTTGCAGCAGCATCGTGTTTTGCAGCTTGTCTTGTCTTTCCTTTCCCATTAAATTGCTGTCCTCCCACGGAGAGTTCAACTTGATAAAGTAAGGGTGGTACTGGAAATGGGTAAAAGTACCTAAAGATAAAAGGGGGTGAAGAAAATTAGTCTCAGATTGATAAGTCACCCATACATTCTCTGGAAAATTGCAGGTATTTCCTTCATTATGGGTCTTAATTGCATCAGTGTTTTCTTGCTAATGAGGACTCCTCATCATATATGCAGGGCAAATTTATTCAGGATTAAAACTGTCACACAGTATTTACAAAATCTATAGTGAATTAAGCTTTGCTGAATCAGAAAACTTAACTTGCTCTACTTTCTCATATCTGAGAGGCATACTTGTATGTCTCCACAAAAGGCTGGGAATTTTTAAACAGAAGTCTTTTCAAAAGGACCTTCATTTCTGGAAATCCCAAAAGCCTGTAGCCTGAGAGAGGCTGGATTACAAACTTCAGAGTTTGTATTTTTAAAATGGTTTTGGTCCTCCCCAAGTAGGGCAGGGAAATGAAGACTTCCAATTTTAATCATCTCTTATCCACCAATGTCTTATGACTGAGAGCAGTTTTTTAGCATATGGCATTTTTAGTTTGAATGAGTATTGTACTATACCTGTATGCCAAGCTATTTAAAAAGCACAGAAGTTCAAATGTCAAAAAGTACCCACTAAATAATAATCAGGTAATCACTGAATGCTGAGATTCCCAGTATTGCGGGAATCATAAAATGTGACTCAGTTACACAAAGCAGTTACAAGGGTGATCTTTAACCAAACTGCTTGGGGGCATACAGTGGGGAACGTGCTCAGGCCTTTTCCAATGACAGAAGACAAAAGAGCACCAAGATGCATTCCAAAGATACCAACCCAATGAAGACCGACTTCAACATCCAGCAGGCCAAAGATGACCAAATTACCATGTGCCCCATAATGTACAGATTTATTATTCTGTGAAAGATCAGATAAATTTTCACCTATATATAAAACACACACATACCTTGGGGGATAAGCACCTCCTCTCATGTTGTAGTTATAGGTGGACTGCATCCGAGAATAAGGGTCAACAGGCTTATACATTGGTTTTTGTCCAAGTTTCATGCACAGTGCATTTAGCTCTACAGTAGCGGTTATGCTGTCTGCAACACAGAATTAACACAAGAACTTTTTCTTTTTTCTGACATGAGAATGATAGTCACTAAAATAAAAAAGAATAGCATGCTTTCTATTAATTGAATTCACGATACAGTTCATGAAAGAGTCTAAGTACTTCACTGGTAGGCATCAGGTCAGGAAATCCAAGAATCTGCTGTGATCTCTAGATATTAATACACAGTTAAAGGCAGAAAATGTACTTAAAGGCAGCGGTCGCCAACCTCTGAGAACTCACGGACCACCAGTTGGCGAGTGCTACTCTAAGGGCTATTAGAGGGAGCAACAATTTAACACAACATGTTATCAGTGAAAGCCACATATTCCAGTTGTCACAAACATAACTTCAATAATTAAAAAATCCCAGATGAGTCCAGCTAGTATAGATCAGTGGTTGAGCATTGACCCAAGAACCAGGAGGCCATGGTTCGATTCCTGGTCAGGGCACATGCCTGGGTTGTGGGCTTGATCCCCAGTAGGGGTCATGTAGGAGGAAGCCGATCAATGATTCTCATCATTAATGCATCTATCTCTCTCTCCCTCTCCCTTCCTCTCTATAAAACCAATAAAAATGTATTTTAGAAAATCCCAGGTAAGACCTAGCCGGGTGGCTCAGTTGCTTGAAGCATTCTGTACACCAATAAAGGTTAGGGGTTCGATTCCTAGTTGGGGCACATACAGGAGGCAACCAATCAATGTTTCTCCCTCACATTGTTTCTCTCCTCCCTCCTTCTCCCCCCCCCCCCTCTCTCTCTTTCAATAAAGCCTGACTGGCATGGCTCAGTGGTTAAGGGTCAACCTATGAACCAGTAGGTCACAGTTCTATTCCCAAGGGGTTGCAGGCTCAATCCCGGGAGGGTTTGCTAGAGACAGTCAATCATGATTCTCTTTCACCATTGATGTTTTTATCTTTCCCCTCTTCCTTCCTCCCCGAAATAAATTTTAAACTGTATTTAAAAATAATAAATAAAATCAATAAAAATATATCCCCGAGCCCTGGCCATGTCTCAGTGGTGAGAGCATAGGTCCGCACACTGAAGAGTCTTGGTTCAATTCCTGGTCAAGGGTACATACCTGGGTTGCAGGTTTGCTCCATGCCACAGGTGGTTGGGGAGTCTGTGGGAGGCAACCAGTCAAATCTCTCATCAATTTCTCTCTCTTTTGCCCCATCCCCACCCCCAACTTCCTCCCTTCCACTCTCTCTGAAAAACAATGGAAAAAATATCCTCCGATGAAGATTAACAAAAACAAAACATATTCTCAGGTGAGGAGAAAAAGTCTTACGTGACTGCCCAAATCATTTTATTTTTTGGGAACACGTAACCGATATAACTTTTTTAAAAATAATATTTTTATTAATTTCAGAGAGGAAGGGAGAGGGAGAGAGAGATGGAATATCAATGGTGAAAGAGAATCATTGATTGGCTGCCTCCTGCATGCCCCACACTAGGGATCGAGCCCACAACTTGGGGATGTGTCCTAACAGGTTAATTGAACCAAGACCTCCTGATTCTTAAGTTGATGCTCAACCACTAAGCCAGGCCGGCCATGCCTGATATAACTTTGGTTGTACTGATTTACTGGGTTATTGGCTTACACTTAGAAGCATGTTTGTACACACTATTTTATAGAACAATGCATTTATTAAGTACTAACTGGATACAAAGGACTGTGCTAAGCTTGAAGGACACATTCTTGCCCCAAAGGAACTCAAACAAAACAAAATACACTCAAAGAACTACAACACAATGTGTAATAAAAGCAGGTATGGAAACACTGAGAAGACAAGTAAATTCTATCTGGTGAAGTTAGATGAGAACCACAAAATATTCAGGTATTTCCATTCTCACTATTTATAATGGGATTTGGTGAATCAATCATGTGGTAATACTAATTAGGAAAATGAGTTGTTTTTACATACAACAGAAGCAAATATATCTTGGGTTACCTCAGAATTATCAACTTTAGAAAATACACACTATTCATTTTTTAATTTTTTTCTAAGTTCATCCAATTCATAACTTCAAAAAAAAACACAAGTTGGAAACATTAGTGTCAGTGCACAATCACATTTAAAAACCTTATCAAACACAGAACAACACTAGCAATGGCAAAGTTCAATTTAAATGCACACAAAAAGCCACTTTAAAATGCTTTTTTGGGTATTAGATAGAGGAAAACAAAAATGTCTTGATTCAGTACTATAACTTATCTGACTAAATTTAGTGCATGAATCAAATTTTTAAGAATATTTCTGGATTTGCAAAATCAGAGGGTCACATGAATAACCAACCCATTTCTACCTAACATCAGAATTATATTTTACTTAATTCATATAGTTGCATATTAAATATAACTTGAATCACTTTAAGATCAACTCTGACCCATCACACTTATCTGCAGAAGAGAATGAATTTAAAGACACAATACCACAGAGAAATCAAAAGCAATGAGAAAGGTAGATTAAAGTCTTCCGGAATGGTTCCTGCATACAAAAGGCCTGGGATAACTTCATGTACTTCAAGGGTAACTGCTAAAATAGCCATTCCTCCCACAGCCCTCAGGTCAGGGGTTCCCAAACTTTCAGCAGACACTCTTCTTTATTAGTATTTTTCTCATTTGGTTTCCTTGTTTGAAGAGATATTATCTACTGATTTGTATTTATTTTCTCATTCTTTTTAAAGATCATGAGACATATAACTGACAATCGGGGTTTCTGATCAACATGTTATAATCACTATCAGCACACTGAGTTGAAGTGATTCTAACTAAAACCAACATTCGTGGCAAGCTGTACAAACTTATCAAGGAGAAGGAACGTATTTTCACTTAGCTTTTCTGAAATTTTAGTAATTGTTTGATGACACCCCCCACCTCCCATGAATACTTCTCCAGACCATCATGAATGGAGGGACCACAGATTGGGAACCACTGCTTTAGAGTTGAGATAAGCATTTGCCACTGGTAGTGCAGAATCTGTGCTTTCAAAAATCAACAAGTTAGTTAAGAAATAATTCATATACATACTAAATGGGTACCTCTAGACATACTTGAAAGGAACCTGTCTTGGCCCATGCATAATACCTGGATTCCTTCCTTCGCTACGAAAAGGGCGGACTATGGGTTTAGGAAATTTTGTTCCTTCCAAAGCTTTGGCAGCAGCTGTGTGTTGGGCTTTTTTAATACTAGTTCCTTCAGCTTCCCAGCGCTGATCTCCAAGTGTTAGCTGTACTGTAAACACCTACAAATGAAAATTGTGAGCTCTCAATTCATGAAACCTGCTGTTAGTTGTAATGTCATTTGGACCTTGAACATATTTTATGTCATGGATTAAAAGGCCTGGTCATTATATTGGTAATTTATCTCACCACCACCTTTTTTGGTTTTTATAAACACAAAAGGAAGTGTGTGTGTGTGTGTGTGTGTGTGTGTGTAATAGCACTTCATGAAAAAACTATGCTTTAAAAGATGGAGGTAAGCACAGACATTGTAAAATGTTTTCTTATATATTAGAAGTCATCCAAATAGACATTGTCTTCCAATTGCTTCTCATGGAAGAAATTTAGCAAACTTGATTTAGATACATAACAGCATCTTATATAAAATTAAGGTATTTGTTTTGATGTTGTATTGTGTTGTGGACTCTTACCTGAAAACATAACCCCAGTAGGACAAAACTTGAATAAATTTGGAAATGTCAGGCAGGTTCTAAAATGCTGCCTTTCGCCCTAACCGGTTTGGCTCACTGGATAGAGCGTCAGCCTGCGGACGGAAAGTTCCCAAGTTCGATTCCAGTCAAGGGCATGTACCTTGGTTGTGGGCACATTCCCAGTGGGGGGTGTGCAGGAGGCAGCTGATTGATGTTTCTCTCTCATCGATGTTTCTAACTCTCTATCCCTCTCCATCTCTGTAAAAAGTCGATAAAATAAATTTAATAAAATAAAATAAAATGCTGCCTTTCACTTTCCTAAGATTGCATTATTTAGATACTGCCTCCACTTTCAGAAGAAAATCAGATCCACAGCAAGCAGAGCTAAAAATTGTTTCAGAATTCAATTTTAAGGAGGCATCCAAAACAGCTAATTTCGCTCTCAACAGACGGCCTCTTTTTTAAGTATAAAGGTAACTCCACTCTTAAAATTAGGTTATGTTAATGCTATCAGTATTAATACTGTCAGAAATGATAACCCATTAGAGCATTGTTATTCATTAATTTTGGTGTGCAACTGAAGAATAACCTAAGAAGCTTGGTAAAATACACACCCTGAGAGATTTCCAATAAATAACATGAGGAACAACTGAATGTCTAATTTTAATAAGTTCCAAAGTGATCTTGATGCACTCCAAAGTGAGACTCACTACTTTGGAGCTTTATTCTCCTGATTTTATCACTGAATATAACTTTATTTCATTTAAAATAATTTATATGAGAAATTTTGACTTTAGTATGTCTAGGTCATTTCAGTTTGATGTATAAAGGCAGGGGACGACTTGCCTTCATAGCTGATTTTTCTTATAGGTCTTAACTTTAGGATTCCCTCGGTGCACAGCTTTCACTAAAAGGGGAAAAATGAAAGACTCCTTCATCCCCCTTGAAACATGAGGCTTCCTGTATTTATGCTGCAGTTCACAAGGTTAGTTATTTAAGCACCAACAGCATGAACACCAACCCCTGGCTGGCCTGTGAAGTCTGAGCAGAAGCCTGCAACGCTGTGCAAGCCCTGGGTCATGATCGTGATTCTTTCATGGAAAGACACTGAACGGGAAACGCTAAAAAACAAAATTAAGAGTTAATTCTTGCCTTTTGCCGGAACCTTACTCATCCAGTGCTGTTGTCACTCTGTTGCTTTCTGTGTGAAGGGATGGTAGAGAGTCAGAATCTTAGTTTTTATAAAATTAAGTGTACACCAGACCTCTGACTTTTTAAATAGTCTAACAGTCAAAAAGGAAGGAATAACTTTTCCTCTTTGAATGAGTTGTAAGTTTTTTAAAATGCCGTTATAGATTGACCACACAGCCAAATTACTTAGAGTAAAGTTCAAGAAAGAAAGTACATATTTTAAAAATATCAAAATAGTTAATGGAGGGAATCCCAAAGTTAAAGTCTGCAAAAAAAAAAAAAAAAAAAATCCTGTAGAAGAAACAAAACAGTTATAGAAAATGACTAATTGCCTGCTAAAAGTAAAGTAACTTTTTAAAATATGCTTTAGAATAATGTTAAAACTAGCCTCATGTGAGTGGAAAATCTTTTTCTTAAATGCATAATTGTTTAATAATAACAGTTACCATTTCTCAAGCATTTACTAAATGCCAGGCATTGTGCTCCATACTTTATCATATTCTCTCATTTAGTTTTTACAATAGACCTATTTGGTAGGTATGATTATTCCCATTTTACAGATGAGGAAACGGAGGTTCAAAAAAAGTAGTATCTTGCTCAAGGTCACAAAACTAGTAAGAAGCTAGGATTCAAACCCAATTCTGTCTGACGCCAAAGGCCATTTACCTAACCTATGCTATAGTGCCTAATTATGATAGTGGTTGATGTTACTTTTAGTCAAATGAAAAGAGAAACTTATTATTTAAGGCTTCCGGTTTGCATGTCAACAAAAATGATACATAAAGAGACAATTCATTAAAACTAGTATCAGAAACAGGAGGCTAAATTCCTTATCTCTCATACTGTAACTTCTCATACTATATCCTCTCATACTACACTGGCAACAGATAAAGCTAGATATGCAAACATTTAAGTCCCAAGATCTGCATTAGCAAGAATATTAAACAAGCTTAAAAAACTGAATTCCTGAACAAATAGTAAACATTTACATTACAGTCGTTATTCATTCTCTAAGATAAGGAGAATGACAAGGATAACTGACACCAGAGACAATCCAAAAATACTCACTTTGAGACCAATTCCTACCTCTCCTCTTTTTACTTGATAGCTAGTAAGTGGCAAAACTGATTTTCAGTTCACCCCTCTCCCTGCCCAATCTAAGGTATGCTTGTAAACGAGCAGGAAAGAAGTCAGAGGTAGCTGTAGCCAGGAGGGTGAGAGCCTGGAAAACTCACAGGAAATCATCTGCAGGTGGTTGAGAATATACTAATTGGAGCTTTAAAAGCAAAATGTCCTAAACAGAAATATATCTTTTATTTGACCCATTCTACAAGGATGAAAAAAGAAGCAACTTGTCAAAATCTGTATCTTTTCAATCTCTTCAAGACAACCACAGCAGTTTGAAAATACGTATTTTGAATCACAGCACCACTCACAACAGCATAAAGAGAGAGAGAAAACATTCCTGATGGGTTATAAATGCACAAGCAGTATGAACAATATTTACCTTACAGTGAGCTGGACCTTGCTCACGCAAAAGCTTATACTCAGGCTGAATCTTGTTGAAACGGGCTAACTCATTCACAAGACACATTGGGGTTTTCTCTTTGGGGTGTGCCATGCTAGAAGGAACTGAAAAATAATGTAAGAGCATTGAAGTCAAGTATATAGACTGCTGCTCTCCTATGGATATGAAAAAGAGGGAAAACAAACTAAAGGTCTAAGGATTTAGAGTGGCAGTAATGCAAAACTGCAAACCACAATGGGGACACCTGTCTGAAGACAGCTGAAAACTTCTGAACCAGTTGAGGCCAGCTCACCTAGGAGAGGGTGTCTTCAAAAGGAAGAGAATAAGAAGTCAGAGGAATAACTAAACCATGGCAGGCAAGCAAGATCTGAAATCAGATGAAGCACAGCTAGCTATTACAACTAACCAAGAGAGTAACAAGGAGGTCTTTTGAGCACACATATACTGGTTACGGCAACAGTTGTCAGCTGTATTCTAGTCGTTATTTCACAACACGCAACATGCTAACACCATTTCTCAAACAATGACTGTCATTTTCCACACACTTAACTTCTCATTCCAAGGGTTTCCCCTAGTCTGATCTCCAGAGGGTGCTATCCTCAGACCTTAGCTATTTTTGAAACTTATATTAAGTTAAATAAAAAGGCCTTAGTGGGCTTTATAAAGTCAATAGAATGCAGATGTAAGACACATTAGAAGAAAAAGCAATAAATCACAGAGAACTGAAATAGGTGATGCAATTCCCTTTTAAGCCGGACTCAAATGGCAAATGTGGGTAAAACTGAACCTCTAGGATTATGACAAGTCAAGAGAATGCTATCTGGTGAGCCAGTCCAATGAAGTCTAGAGCCATGCAATTCAGAGTGGGACAAGCTAACACTCTAAGAATAGATTTACAAAGTAAAGGAAATAAAATAATGAAATGCAAAGGAAATTATCAGGTATAAGGGGTAGAAAGGCACTTGTTACAAGGTGACTCTGGCATGGAGACACCCATGCTCACACTCCATTTAACAGGTTTTGCCACTTTAGGGAGTGAGAGGGAGAATATTGTTTTTAGTTTTTTGTGTTTGTTTTGTTTTGTTTTAAATTCAGATATTTCAAGTCTTTTCTAATCAGTGAGCACATTTTTAGTTTCCTAATAATCAAATTTCAGTGCCTCTAAACTTATTTCCTTTTTATAAATCTCTGCTTCTTTGTTCAATCTCTAGTTGGTCCTCACTAGGATTTCTAAACTACCTCTGGAATCTCAACTTAAACTTAACTCAAAATAAAAATTAACAAGTGCCAATGCACTCTTCTGCTTGCCAGTAAAGCTGACTGCTCCTTTGCTTGGAATAAATTCTTAGAGACATACAAAAAGAGGGCTTATAAGAGGTCCTTGTCAGTTCTGGGAAATAATTTTAAAAGCAGAATTTTCCCATACAATGACTGTCCAAAGTGGAATTCACTGTTCCATTCCCTCTGTGAGCCACCACTTTATAACAGAGTAGACATTATAGTTTAGTTTTCAATTCTCTTTTCTTACACTTTGAAATGGTCTGTCAACCAAGGCCTCCATTCAACCCAATGCACAACCAAGTATATCTGAGATAAAAAAGCTTGGGCAGTAATATTTTTTTTTTTTTGCTTCTTGAAGGTAAATATGAGAGCTCCCTAGCTCTGCAATCTACTTAGATCAAAAAACAGGCTGAGAACACATTTGAAACAGAAGACACTTGGATTCATATGCTTGCTTACCTGCAGCTGCAATGTTGGGTGTAATAGATGCAGAGGGTAAAGCAGAGTTTTGAATAGGTCTACCTGCATTTTCAGAGGGCAGAGAGCTAGTAGTAGAAGGAATACTCATCAAAGGCTGTGAGAGAAGAGACTGGTTCTTGTTCAGTATTTGGCTCCCTGAGAGAGCAGCAGATGGGTTCTGAACTTGCACTTGAACTTGAGACATGGTCACTTTCAACAAAAGTGAACAACTGCAGGTAAACAGCTTTCAGTGCAGGTTAATTCAGTGCTATGAAGTCTAAAGTTCTACCTAAAAGTTGTAAGGGAAAGAAAATAAAAAGGTAAATTATAGAGGAGATATGTAATTGGCAATGTTCAGTCAAAACTGGTGTCACCTTCTCAAGTATGAAAATAGCCTAATTTAGCATGTAGCTATGTCCAAGTATTAGAACTGTTTCTCCTTGGTATACAAGAAGGTTGCTGGTTTTGTGACTTTCTCAGTGTTTTTAAATTACTTGTAATAACCTAATGTTCTGCATGTTCATTTTATGAAGAAAATCAATAGGTATTATAGTATTTATTGGTGACTATTAAGAATTATAAATTACAACTTGTATTTAAAATATAAAAATGTTAAAATATGGAGAGGTTTTTTTCCATACTATATGGAATATAGTAAAAGTTCTGGCTGCAAAATTCTAGGAAGCTGAAAGCAAACTGGGTTGTAACACCATTAATAGGGCAACGTGCTCAGATTGGCACCTTTAGAGCTTTCCTTTAGGTTGACTGAAGAAAGAGAAGAATTTCTCACTTCTGCTGTTTCTTTTTATGATGATAAAAGATCAATTTGTTTTCCTAAGAGTTTTGTTTTGAGGTGGTCTCAGTTACAGACCCCAAAGAAAACTGTCGCACTCACATCAATGCTTGATCCTGAGAAATCTGAACAGCAGAGAACATTCTATTGATTTGTACAACTAAAAGCAAAAATAGAGATGAAGAAGAATAGAGGAACAGATTTCAAACTGGCAATTTTATTACTGTGGCTGGTAAAGCCTCCTAGAAAAGCAGAGGAGATTGCCGACTGTATCTTCTAAGCTTGAAAGGCATTCTTTTTAAACACACTGATTTCTCCACAAGTCCAAAATAAGGACAGTTCTGCTCATTTTCATGACCACCATTCAAAAAGCTGAAAATAATGAAGGCAAAAGTACTCAAAAAAATAACCAGTAGCAACAAAGCAGAAATCAGCAAACAAATGAGAAGTTTTATTAAAGAGTAACTGTTCATCACTTTAATTTTTTCCAAAGTCTCAAAAATGATTTTTAATGCAAGCTAGACCTCTAGAAAGAGATGAATGACCAGAACAATTAAGTTACTTGAGGATTCCTGGCATATTCTCTCTTGCTGAGAGCAAAAAGGACTGCAAACCTCAAGCAAACCAAACCAAATCCAAAACCTCAGCTACAATATGACTTTGAATCACAGAGGCATAAACAGTACCCTATTCAACAAAATTGCCCAATATTGCAGTTGTTTTTTGTTTACTTTTGGAATCAGAACCAAATAGCAATTCCATTGTGGATCTAGATAATAATCCTAGCAGAGAGCTGCCAGTGTCAAGAAACAAGTTTCAGAACCATTGTTTCATTGTTTTTATTTCCTTCAGCTGCCAAAATATATTTATCTCTCAATCTTCCTCCTCCCTCTCTTATTCACCTCCTTCCTCTCCCTCTTTTTCTAAACTGTCTTGAGGGCATTTTTCTACCAAAAAAAAAAAAAAAAAAGTCATTTATAATATACTCACACTTCAGGACACCAACTACAAGTCACAGGTCAAAAAGTAGCCAAAAGGCCATAGCTGGTTTGGCTCAGTGGATAGAGTGTCAGCCTGCAGACTGAAGGGTCCTGGGTTCGATTCCGGTCAAGGGCACATGCCCAGTAGGATGCATGCAGGAGGCAGTCAACGAAGTCTCTCTTATCATTGACTAGAGGCCTGGTGCACGGATTCATGTACCGGTGGGGTCCCTCAGCCTGGCCTCAGACCTCTCACAATACGAGACCCCTCAGGGGATGTCAGACTGCTGGTTTCCGCCAGATCTCCTGTGGGGATCCACATTTCTTGAGGAATGTAGTAGGGCACGAAGTGGCAGGCGAACGGGGAGTAGCCTGAGCCACAGCCAGGCACCCCTCTGATTCATCCTGGCCGCACTGTGACTGCTGCTGGCTGAGGCAGGAGAGGCTCACACCACTGCAGCTGCGCTTGTCAACTGTGAGTCTGGCTTCTGGTGCCCGCCCTTCCCTGCCCGCCTGTAGTCAGCTGAGCAGCACTCCAGCTGTGGGAGCGCACTGACCACCAAGGGGCAGCTCTATGTTGAACGTCTGCCCCCTGGTGGTCAGTGCTTAGGGTTTTATATACATAGATGTTTCTACTTCTCTCTCCCTTCCTCTCTGAAATCAGTAAAAAAAAAAAAATATACACACACACACACACACACACATATATATTTTAAAAAGTAGCCAAAAGCAAGTGTTTGCTTCAGAGTCTATCCATACCTCAGAAGGAACAATCCAACTCTGCTCTCCAACTCTGCTCTGGGTAACTCCTGAGAGTCTGAGACTTGAATGACTTAAATTTAGAAAGGGAGGGGCCCAAAAGGATCTATTTTGGCAAATGCTATCTACAGCAGGCCCACTGCCAGCATTTCCATCACAGACAAAAATACATAGATTTTCTAGAAGTTGAGAAAGGGAACACCCAAAAATGTTAACCTCAAGTTCACCTGAAGTTATGTCTTTATAACAACTGGTTGAAAACAAGTAGTTCAAAACATAATTTAAAAAAAAATTTACTCTCCTAATAAGGCTGTGTACTTTACAAATTTTTAACTTCCAACACTAAAATCCAAAAAACAGTACTCATTTGCTAATAAATTTTGTCATTTGCTATTTTAACACTTCTATGTGTCTTCAGGCCTGAAAAGAAAATCTAAAGCAGTGGTTCTAAAGAGGGGATAATTGTGTCTCCTAAAGAGATCTGGAGACATTATTTGGATGTAACAACTGGGAGACATGGGGACCTACTGGTATCTAGAGAGTAGAGGGATCAAGGATGTTGTTTCAAGTATACATATACTAATTCACAAAATAACAAGTAGCTAATATAACAAGCAGCTTACACTAATATAACAAGTAGCTTATATATTTTCTAATACAGAAAAAGAAAATCCTTTTTTCACCTCAAGGGCTCTAAAAAACTGATGCTAATACTTTATCCAAACAAATGCTCCTTTCTTAAAGAGAAGCCTGGCAGCTATCACAGTTATAAATTGAGGGAAAATATATTGTTTACCCACATAATTCAAAGAACAAATAAACCTTTTGACTACTGCTGTTTATATAGCTTACAGCAGCCTTCAGGGGAATCATGGAATTTTGGATATATTACGTCTGTATAAATTTAGAACTTGTGCTCAACAGTACTCTGTCCTGAAGATGAAATCCTTAACTGAAAAGTTGTTTTTTCTTTTTAATCTATCTTTAAGGATTGTTTTCCACCCTATAGATTAGGAACTGGAGAGATTAAAATACTTTGTTGGAGTTTTCTTGTAGAACATCGGCATTTTACACATAGTAAAATTAGGTTGAAAAGTTTGAAACACAAAGACCCCTCAGTTTTTCCCAGCACTGAAAACACCTTTGACCGTTAAGCCTGTGTTATGCTATTTCCCTGCCTCCTGCCACAAGCACAGATGAGGGCCTTGGTCTTTTCCTATATGAAGAGTTTTAGACACCAACTCAGGAAAACACGTTTATTTTATTCTCAAATCCAGAATTTATGAAGCATATATCAGCACTATACCATAAAAGGGGTGATATAACAGAATTATACCTTTTGAAAACACTCCTAATTCCAAGCCTCCCCTCCTTGACCCTGTCTCCTGCCCAACTCCTCCTGGGTCCTAACTTTGGCTTGGTGATAAAAATCCTATATAATAAAGAGGGAATATGCAAATTGACCGTCACACCAGTCAATTTGCACCCACAGCTAAGTTCCCATAACGAGCCTTAAGAAGCAATCAGCAGGGACCACCCACCTCCTCCATGGGGCTTGACAGGTTGTGCCTTCCACCCACAGGGCTTGACAGGAGACCTCAGGCCATGCCCCCCACCCTGGCCCCAGGCCAAGGGACCTGAGGTGTGCCCCCCACCCAGCGGGACTTGATGGGGGCCTCAAGGTGTGCCCTCCTCCCTGGTGCTGGGTCAGGGGACATCAGGCCATGCCCCCCACCCTAGCACCAGGCCAGGGGACCTCAGGCTGTGCCCCCCGCCCCAGCACCAGGCTGGGGGATCACAGGCCACTCCCTCCGCCCAGCAGGGCTTGATGGGAGACTTCAGGCCATGCCCCCCTGCCCTGGCACCCAGGGGACCTGAGGCTGCACCACCCCACCTGGCCGGGCTTGACAGGGTGGGACCGGCTGGGTCTGGATCTAGCCCAATGAAGGGGGGCCGTCCAGGTTTGGGTCTCGAGCGATTCTGAGGTGCACGTGGGTGGTTGAAGACTTGACTCTGAGTTCCATGGTATACCCCAGACTCTGACAGGAGGAAGATTTTCACATACGTTTTACTAATTTTCTTTCATCTCTGACACTTCTATTATAGAGAAAGGGCAAATAGCAATATTAAAATATTTCCTCTAATTAATCCCCTTTTAATGTGCACTGGGCCACTAGTCTTTTCATAAAACAGAGTCTCACCTTGGCAGGCAGCTACCATTTTACAAGTGCCAGGTACTTTTTAATAGGTTGTGGGAAGAGGAACAGGAGGACATTAAACATTACAAGAGCATTTTTTAAATAACACATGATGTGCTAAAAAGTGATCAGGCACAAAATGCATATTCTTCACTAAGCAGTGAATCTACCAAGACTAGGCCATACTGAGTACAATGTGAATGATTTAATACACAAGGCAGACCCTTCTAGAAATAGTTTACAGAATTATCTACAATAATGGTTTAGTCTTATTCACTCTCAACTAACATTGTTAAATCATTGTAGTATGACATGGCTGCTTTAACAAATATAGAAAAACATTTTTAATATCTACTTTTTAACTGGATTAACTTATAACTTATAATGAAGTATCTGTACTTTTGTGTAATCAACACATCATTGGCCATTATAAGTGATGTCTCCAAACAAGATGTGTTTAAAAAAGAAAAAAGAAGTCATCTCTAATTCTAGACAAGATTTTAAGATCGCCACATTTCACTAAATATCTCCCCATTGAACTCTTTTATTAAATTTTATGTGGTATGGAAACACAGATACAAAGGAGTACTCCAGTTCCTTGCCATGATAAAGCACTTGGAGTATCAATAGCAACTTTAGGATATATTCATTCAATATTCAACAGAAATTTATTAAGCATCTACTACATGTGAACCCTTATATGTCAGATTGTACATTCTCCAGTGACAGAAAGAATCAATTTGTTAAAGTTTTCCTCAAAGATACAGAAGAGATTTTTTTTTAATATGTTTTTTTTCACTTCAGAGAGGAAGGGAGAGGGAGAAAGAGACAGAAACATCAATGATGAGAGAGAATCATTGCAGAAGAGAACTTTAAGCAATCAATTATGAATCTATTAATCTGTTCTCTTTAATTTTTGAGAGGCTCCATTCTCAGAGTAACTTTGTAAACAACATGGAAAAGTTAAGGAAGAAACCACTTTTCCTACAATAACCTTGAAATATGCCTAAATACCTTTATTTCCAAGATATTTTTCTGATACATCTTTCTAGTTATAATGTGCTTATATGTTTTCTGCAAGTAAATTTACTCCCAACTTTATCCCCCCATCAGCACCTGCCCCTGGAAAACAGCAACTCATTGACTCCAATAATTATCCAAACATCTAAATACAGGGCACCCACAAGTATAGAAACATGACAATCACTACCATCAAAAACAATCATTTCCAAAGAGACAACGTCAAGTAAATAATGTCCAATAGCAGGCCCATATGTCAAATCACAATACTAAAAGGTTCTTTAAAAAAATATGGCCAAACTACTTAAAAGAAAGAGAAGAAAAAAAAACCAGTATGTGCCCTAACCGGTTTTGCTCAGTGGATAGAGCATCAGCCTGTGAAATGAAGGGTCCCAGGTTCAATTCCGGTCAAGGGCATGTACCTTGGTTGCGGGCACATCCCCAATAGGGGGTGTGCAAGAGGCAGCTGATCGATGTTACTCTCTCATCGATGTTTCTTTTTTTTTTTAATATATTTTATTGATCTTTTACAGAGGAAGGGAGAGGGATAGAGAGTTAGAAACATCAATCAGCTGCCTCCTGCACACCCCCACTGGGGATGTGCCCTCAACCAAGGTAATTGCCCTTGACGGGAATTGAACTTGGGTCCCTTCAGTCCGCAGGCCGATGCTCTATCCACTGAGCCAAACCAGTCAGGGCTCTCATCGATGTTTCTAACTCTCTATCCCTCTCCCTTCCTCTCTGTAAAAAAAATCAATAAAATATATTTTAAAAAATAAAAGAATAATTAAAAAAAGACCAATATGTACTTGGTACTCAAGAGGAGGACACAGGAAAAGTAACCCTGATGAGACACAATCATCTATAAGACAATAAAATCAGCCAAAAATAATGCCTGGAAATAATCCAGGCTGTTCAAGACCTTTGCATCCAATACAAGTGACTGAATGTGGCCCCTGTCTTACAGTTGGTCCAATGCCAACTGGGCAAGGGAGGATTTTCTTTCCACACAAATGTAACCATTAGGTGGTCCATTTAAAAAAACACTTCCTAAAAGAGAATTCATTATTAAATATTCATCCTAGAAAAACCATCACACCATACTGTGTACTAAAGAAAAACAAATTACCTCTGCAACCTAACAAGCTGCAAATCTTAGTTTCTTTTTTAGCTCTAAAACCTTATCTAAAACCAAGCTCCCCTCTCTTCCCTAGATAAATTCTTAAAAATAACTAAACTCAAACACATTATTTTTATAAACTGGAGGTGTTTTTAAAATCTAAACTTGTAAATACATAGAAAATGTTTTAAACCAACCAAAATGAATATCTATAATATGCTAGAGACTTTTAAGAAGTGCCTTGTGACATATTCTCAAATAAGGGGCTTGGTCCAACATAATAGTTAACTGGCTTTTCCTTTTAAAAAGGGAAATTGTAGTCTATATCCATGTGACATCCTACCTAGAAACAAACATGACTGCATTTACCATTATCTTCATGTAAAACAGATCCAGTTTCTAAGAAACCAGCCTTACTACTAAGTAGCAACCAATAATTTTAAATTAAATCAGACTGAGTTGTGGCTTTCAGTTTTACTCCCAATTCAGATAGCAATTACGCATCCAACTTTTGGCAAGCCACTCCCCAGAGCCTCAGTTTCCCCAAGTCACTTTGTAATCGAGTATTTGACAAAGCCTCAATCCTAGCAATCTGAGAACTAAAACCCTGAAGGTGTGAGGTTATTCAGTTCTTTTGGGGGGGGGGGGGGCGGGCGGCGGAGAAAGGCATTATACAAAGTCGGTATGATGAGTGCAAATCCATACACTGAGCTTTGTACAAGTTATCTAATTTCCTAATGCTTCAATTTCCTCATTCCAAAGGATGTTGGATTAATTTGTCCACTACTGCCACCTCAGAGATATATGATGATGTGCTTTCAATTCTTAGAAAATGCTAAAAAATACAAAGTAGTGTATTTTGCAGATAAAAGACTGTAAAATCCTAGGAGCACTCTTATAAAACGTTTTTGGTCTAAATGATCACAGCCAGTGGTAAACAGAATTTGAATCCTAACCCTATCTCATGATAGAAAACAAAGCTGAATTAGTTCCACAGGTTTGAAAAACAAGTTTAACATAAACAATCTGAGAAATCAAAGGCAAACTACAAAAATTTCTATAAACAAGACACTTATTTGACAAGTACTGTTAATGACGTCAGTAGTCAATTTTTACATCTCTACATTTAAAGCATATGGCAATGCCGGCTAGCGGGTTTTACATCTTGCCAACAATTTCCTCTGCACTTAATTGTTTTCTAATTACGTCTCAAGAGTAAGAAGAAATTCAAACTATATAAAATCTCTTCTGTTTCTCTAATATTATAGCCTGAAGTAAATGTCATTTTCCACATTAGTCACTGAAAATTTTAAAAATATTATGAATTATGAATTATGAACAGACCTGAAATTATAGAGCCAAATTATGTGTACCTTAAAAAGAGGTGCTCCAGGAACAATGTTGTTGTGGTTCAGGTCTGAGAGGTTAAGTGGTTAGAAAACCCCTGGAAAATAAGAAATAATAATTTTCAGAGGATATCTTTTTCTGAAAATGAATACACACACACACACACACACACACACACACACACGGCTAAAGTTTTGGGGAAATCTAAAACTTCCAAGTAGGGAAGTTTCCAAAAACATGATGTCCTGGAATAGTACACTCTAGGGTCTACGAAAGGCATGACTGCATAAACATGAACATAGAATACAGTAGAAATTTACTCTTCGGTTCAATTACTTTCTGATAAGAGAGCTGTGAATACCTAAGATTTACTTCTTTAAAGAAGGAACTGGACATCACATATTGCCTGATCACACAAGCCTGATTTTTAAACTGCTTAACTACTAGTATTTTATTTATAAACTAGGGGCCCAGTGCACAAAAATTTGTGCGCTTGGCGGAGGGGGGGGGGTCCCTCAGCCCGGCCTGTGCCCTCTCGCAGTCTGGGACCCCCTTGGGGGATGTCCACCTGCTGGCGTGCCTGGCCAGCCTGGGTGAGGGACTATGGTTATTTGCAGGCTGGCCAAGCCCCCCTGTGGGGACCCTCATCCCAAGGGGGTGTGGCCAGTCTGGTTAGGGGCTGATGGCTATTTGCAGGCTGGCCACATCCCCTTCAAGGTGAGTGTCCCTGCTCGGATGCCTGACAAGACTGGGTGAGGGGCTGATGGCTGTTTGCAGGCTGGCCAGGCACCCCAGCAGGCTGTTTGCAGGCTGCCCACACCCCTTCAGGGTTCAGGTCCCTATTGGGGTGCCTGGGCAGCCTGGGTGAGGGGATGAGGGCCGTTTTCAGGATGCCCACAGCTCCAATTGACCCAAGGTCCCAGTGAGGCTGGCTGGAATCAAGTTTCTGGGGTTTATCTTCTACTAAGGGCCCAGTGCACAAAAATTTGTGTACTTGGGAGGTCCATCAGCCCAACCTGTGCCCTCTCGCAGTCTGGGACCCCTCTGGGGATGTCCACCTGCTGGTGTGCCTGGTAAGCCTGGGTGAGGGACTGATGGCTGTTTGCAGGCTGGTCAAGCCCCCCAGTGTGGATCCTCACCCCATTGGGGTGTGGCCAGCCTCGGTGCAGATCTGAAGGCTGTTTTCAGACTTTCAGGCTGCCCACAGCCCCTTCAGGTTTTCGGCTCCTACTGGGGTACCAGGCCAGCCTGGGTGAGGGGCTGATGGCTGTTTGCAGGCTGGCCAAGGCCCCCAGTGGCGTCTCTCACCCCACTGAGGTGTGGCCAGCTCGGGTCACAGGCTGAGGGGCACTTTCAGGCTTTCAGGCTGCCCACAGCTCCCACTGACCCAATGTCCCAGCAAGGCTGGCTGGAAGCAAGTTTTCTGGGGTTTATCTTGTATAATTGATACACTGTTCCTTTAAGCCGGGGCCTAGGCAAGTAACGAAACCTCCTCTCTGCTTCACCTCTGGCTTCTATAATGAAACAATGTTTCCCTTAGAAGTCAGGCCCGGCCTGCTGTTTACTTCAGTTCCCAAGGTTTCTATCATTGTTGCAACTATGTTACTCCCTGGAGTGAAGCCCAGGTGGCCCACAAACAGTTTCACTCCTGCTGCAATGGAAACTGCCTGTTTACTCAGCTTCCTGAGTGCCGGCCTCCATGTTGGCTGGGTTAATTTGCATTCAGTCGCTCTGACTGGCTGGTGGGCGTGGCTTAGGTGTCCCAAAGGGATGGTCAATTTGAATATTATGTTTTCATTATATAGGATAATTGAAACCTTGTTCCCTTGAGCTGAGGCCTAGGCAGGCAACGGAAGCCTCCTGTTTGCTTCAGCTCCATGACTTCTATAATTGAAACATTGTTGCCATGAGCAGAGGCCCAGCTGGCCTAGGCAGGCAGTTGCAATGGAAACCTGCTGTTTGCTCTAGCTCCATGGCTGCTGGCCTCCATCTTGGCTGGGTTAATTTGCATAAGCTGATCTGATTGGCTGGTGGGTGTGGCTTGGCTGGTGGGTGTGGCTTAGATGTCTGGGAGTGATGGTTAATTTGCATATTACTCTTTTATTAGAGTAGATGCCCTTACCATGAGCTTGGTGTGCAAATACAATTTAGATAGGAAGTTTTACAAAATGTTATCTTGCACATAAATACTCTTAGTTTAAATTGCAAAATACAAAAAGCACATTATATCTAGTAAATCCAAATCATAATCCTTCTTTAGGATTTTAAGTGACATAAAAGTCTAATTCTCAAACTCTCAGGTCTGCTTTATCTAGATTCTTCCCACCTTTTAACACATTTTTTGCGGGAAATGAGTAAAATTGGATCCACCAGGGAGACTGTCAATGGACATGAAGAAACATATATTGGAACCTCTAGTTGGAACCGGCAAAAATAAAAATGTTTTATGTCATTGTCGTGTGGGTGCCGCTCAAACTACGCAGTGAAACGCGGTACATGTGCAAGTTTTGTAATGTACCCCTGCACAAAGGAAAGTGTTTCAAACGCTACCACACAGTGAAGCACGCGATTTGGCGGGAAAATGCCCGATTACAGTGTTAAATGGCAGGAGTCAGTAGCAAATAGAATTTCTCACTTTGAGATGCTTTTTGCATTTTTAGAACATAATTTTGCCCATTTCAATTTCTCACAGCTACTGTGACATAAAAAACAATAAAAAATAGCTATTTACTGTCCAAATGATTTTAGAAATAAAATCAAGTGCTCTTGATTAGCTCTACAATATTTTAACAGCTCAAGCTCTTCTTTTTGTAGTACACTATAATAACAACTTTCCAATCTAGAACCCTTTGTTCCATAATCTCACCCAATCAAAAACTAACATGAATGAAAAGTGGAAAAGGCCTCTGAGCAGCGCAAACAGATGTCTAAGACTCACCTAATTGAGTCCATGCCTTTTACCAATGGGGCTTTCCTCCTTTCAAACCCATCCTATCTAATTCTATCTAATAAAAGAGTAATATGCAAATTAACGATCACTCTGTCACAAAGATGGCTGTGGCCACTGAGCTGGAGCTGCCCTTGGCGATGGAGGAAGCCAAGTTTCCTGCAGGCCCTGAGCTCCACTCAAGGCTACAAAGTTTCAATTATAGGAGGTAAATAAATCCCAAATACCTGCTTCCATCCCCTGACCCTGGCCTCTGCTCAAGGAAGGGTTGGGAACCTGGGTTGCCAGAGGCAACCCAGGCTTGGAGTGGGACCAATGCAACAAAGTTTCAATTATAAAAGTGAATCCCAGATACCTGCTTCCAGCCCCCTGCCATGGCCCACCTGAAAACAGCCCTCAGCCCCTCACCCAGGCTGGCCAGGTACCCCAACAGGACCCCCACTCTGATCCGGGACACCCTTCAGGGCAAATCAGCTGGCCCCCACCCATGCACCAGGCCTCTACCCTATATAATAAAATGGCAATATGCAAATTGACCCTAACTTCAGAACCACTGGGAATGACTGGTCACTATGACACAACTGACCACCAGGGGGCAGATGCTTAATGCAAGAGCTGCCCCCTGGTGCTCAGTGCACTCCCACAAGGGGAGCTCTGCTCATCCACAAGCCAGGCTGACTGAGGGCTGCCAGCACAGCAGGGGTGATGGAAACCTCTCCTGCCTCCTCAGCAGTGCTAAGTATGTCCGAATGCAGCTTAGGCCTGCTCCCCGCTGGCAAGTGGACATCCCCCGAAGGCTCCTGGCTGCCCGAGGGATGTCTGACTGCTAGCTTAGGTCTGACCCCCCCCCCAAGCCATCCCCCAAGGGGTCTCAGACTGCAAGAAGGCACAAGCCGGGCTGAGGGACACCCCTGTGTGCACAAATTTTTGTGCACTGGGCCTCTAGTAAAAGAGTAATATGCAAGTTAACCGTCACTCTGTGACAAAGATAGTGGCGCCCATAGCAGTGGGGCAAGACGCTGGCGGCGTCACCCTGGCAATGTGAGCCCAGCAGGCATTGCCTTGGCAACCTGTGAGCAGGTCGCGCTGCCCTGGAGTAGGCAAGCACCGCCAGCAGGTGGCCCCGAGAAGTGCCTGCTTGTGGGTCACTGTGGCGATCAGCGAGCAAGCAAGCCCGGCCCATCCACGGGCAGCTCCACTGCAGGGCCTGCTTCCTGGTTGCTGGGGTGATCACCGGGAAGCAGGCAAGCGTGGCAGGCAGGCAGCACCCAGCTGAAGGGAGGGAACAACATGCAGGGGAGGCCAGGAGGCTGAGAGATCAACACAAAGGGGTGCCTGCTCCAAGCCTCCACAGTGTGGCTGGGGGCAGGCCCCCAGCGGGGACTCACACACACACACACACACACACACACGGGATGCCTGCTCCCAGCCTCCGATGCAGCTGGGGCAGGCCCCCAGTGGGGATACAAACACACACAGGATGCCTGCTCTGAGCCTCTGCAGTGCACCTGGGGGCAGGTCCCCAGCGGACGGACACACACACATACACACGGCACCTGCCAGACTGGGGTCATCAGCAGGACATCCACTGAGGGGTCTGTGAGGGAGGGCCAGCTGGGCTGAGGGACCCCCGCCTTTCCCCATGCACGAATTTGGTGCACTGGGCCTCAAGTCTATAATGAACAATTATGGTAGATTTGGTTATTTAGGTTTCTTACCCAAAATAGAAGTAATTAGATTGGGAAAAAAAGGAGCTGCTAAAGTCAGACATAATGAAAATAGTAAGAAACAACTGCCAACAACTCAAAGCAAAGTAAAAAGGAGGAGAGGGGAGAAATATAGCAGTCTGCAACCATTTGGATTCCAAACATGGTTACACAACACAAGTGATGACTGACATTCATATAAACATTCACACTTCCATAAGTAAACATTTTTTAAAATCCTCCAACCATTTTCAAATGATAATCCAAAACCATCATGCTTATCCTATCTAATAAAAGAGTAATATGCAAATTGACCATCACAAGATGGTTTCCCCCATGTGGTCAAAGATAGCTGTCCCAAGATGGCCAGCAAGGGAGGGCAGTTGGGAGGGACCCAGGCCTGCAGGGGAGGGAAGTTGGGGGGGGGGACCCAGGCCTGCAGGGGAGGACAGTTGGGGGGGACCCAGGCCTGAAGAGGAGGACAGTTGCGGGGAATCGGGCTGGCAAAGGAGGGCAGTTGGGGGGAACCCAAGCCAGCAGAGGAGGACAGTTTGGGGGGATCCAGGCCGGCAGGGGAGGGAAGTTGGGGGGAACCCAGGCTGGCAGGGGAGGGCAGTTGGGAGGAACCCAGGATAGCAGGGGATGACAGTTGGGGGGAACCCAGGCCTGCAGGGGAGGGCAGTTGGGGAGGACCCAGGCCTGCAGGGGAGGACAGTTGTTGGGGACCAGGCTGGCAGAGGAGGGCAGTTGGGGGAGGACCAGGATGGCAGAGGAGAGCAGTTGGGGGGACCATCCTGGCAGGAGGAGTGCAGTTAGGGGCAATCAGGTTGGCACAGGAGCAGTTAGGCATTGATCAGGCTGGCAGGGGAGTGGTTAGGGGCAATCGGCAGGCGAGAGGTCAGGAGCCAGCAGTTCTGGATTTTGAAGGGGATGTCCGACTGCCCTCAAGGGGTCCCAGATTGGAAAGGGTGCAGGTTGGGCTGAGGGACACCACCTCCACCCCCCACTCCCACTCCATGCACGAATTTCGTGCACCGGGCCTCTAGTTACCAATATAAGCATACAGCACTTACTCCAAACAGCAGCAGAGCAGAAAGCTATGAGTTAAACACAATTCCCTTTCTTTCCCACTCAAGAAACATACTAGAATCCAAGTGCATGAATTAAATTGCTTTAGCCCTAGCTCAGCGGTTCTCAACCTGTGGGTTGCAACTCCTTCGGGGGTCGCCTAAATACATTCTGCATATCAGATATTTACATTACGATTCATAACAGTAGCAAAATTACAGTTATGAAGTAGAAACGAAAATAATTTTATGGTTGGGGTCACCACAACATGAGGAACTGTATTAAAGGGTCATGGCATTAGGAAGGTAGAGAACCACTGCCCTAGCTGGTTTGGCTCAGTGGATAGTGTTGGCCTATGGACTGAAGGGTCCCAGGTTCGATTCCAGTCAAGGGCACATGCCTGGGTTGCAGGCTCGACCTCAGCAGGGGTGTGCAGGAGGCAACCGATCAATGATTCTCTTTCATCATTGATGTTTCTACCTCTTTCTCCATCTCCCTTCCTCTCTGAAATCAATTAAAATGTACTTAATTAAAAAATGTCATTACTTTATTCATTCAATAAATAATTATTGAACACCTACTATTTGTAGGCACTATTCTAGACATTGAGGAGAGAGGAGCACACAAATAAGATATAGTCTCTGTCTTCGTGGACTTCACATTTGTATAGGAATAACCTTGAACGCAACACAAACTTAGATAAATAATTCACAGTGGCATTTTAATTAGCAGTAACAAATAATTTATAATATACATCACCTCATAACTAAAGATGACAATATCTTGGCTACAAAATGCTGATTTAGGATAAGGGCAAACCAGCTAGCACATGGTTGCCTGGGTATGGTGGATAAAGCTCTTAATTGGGGGTCTGAGGTTTTGGGTCCCAAACTCTCAGATGAATAATCCTGACCAAGTTACTCTTGTAGGCCTGAACCTTTTAATGTATTAAATGACATTACCTCCACCAATTTCATGATTAATAAAACAATAATCATATGAATCTTGAGTGAATGACTCATAAGGTAAATGTTTATAAACTGACATGTCATATCAAAGTTAGCTGTTAAACATCACTTTCTTAGGATATACAGTAAATAATTCATAAAACAATAATAAATCACATTCAAGGCACACAAGGAAAAAAATATAGCAAACTTAAAAGAACCTCATCCTTCCAAAAAGAATATTTTTTACTTTATTCTTTTTTTATGTTTGGTGCTTATATTAATAAATTCTCAGTTAAAAGAGAAATTAGTAGCTAGTCTAAATGTTCCAGACTGTAAACCAGAAGAAAACTTACTGACTTAAGTATATTTGACTGTCATCTAGGTAAAGAGTCATGAAGCCTTAATGAGCAGGTAGGTTAAATTGTGCAACGAAGAACATAAGCATCCAAGCATAATCAAACTTATTATTACAAGTAAATTATTTTCTTTCTGACAGAGGAAAGAACTGCCTAGCATTTTGTACAAAATCACAATGACACCAGCAGACAAATGGCCCTACTTCTATCAGGGTGGAATCTGCAAAGGCAGAAAATTCATGCCTCAGTTAATTTTAATCTATCAAAAACATGAACTTCAAAAAAGCAAAAACGTGTTTGGCTCAGCAGATAGAGCGTCAGCTTGCAGACTGAAGGGTCCCACGTTCGATTCCGGTCAAGGGCATGCACCTTGGTTACAGGTTCCCCGGCTCTGTTTGGGGTGCATGCAGGAGACAACCAATCGATGTATCTCTCTCACATCAATGTTTCTGTCTCTTCCTCTCCCTTCTACTCTCTCTAAAAACCAATAAAAAATATCCTCAGTTGAGGATTAATAAAAAATAAAAAAGCTGCCCTAACCAGTTTGGCTCAGTGGATAGAGCGTCAGCCTGTGGACTGAAATATACCAGGTTCGATCCTGGTCAAGGGCATGTACCTTGGTTGTGGGCACAAACCCAGTAGGAGGTGTGCAGGAGGCAGCTGATCGATGTTTCTCTCTCGTTCATGTTTCTAGCTCTCTATCCCTCTCCCTTCCTCTCTGTAAAAAATCAATAAAATATATAGAAAAAAAATAAAACAAAAATGTGAGAATCAGACAAAATCTAATCCTATCTACTAAAGAGGTAATACGCAAACTGACCATCACCCCAACACACAAGATGGCTTCGCCCATGTGGTCAAAGATGACCGCCACAGATAGCCAGCAGGGGAGGGCAGTTGGAAGGGACCAGGCCTGAAAGGGAGGGCAGTTGGAGGCGACCAGGTCTGCAGTGGAGGGCAGTTAGGGGCGATCGAACCAGTAGGGGAGGGCAGTTAGGGGCAATAAGGCCAGCAGGGGAGGGCAGTTGGGAGGGAACCAGGCCTGCAGGGGAGGGCAGCTGGGGGGACCAGGCCTGCAGGGGAGGGCAGTTGGGAGCAACCAAGCTGGCAGAGGAGGGCAGTTAGAGGTGACCGGGCCAGCAGGGGAGGGCAGTTGGGGGTAACCAGGCCTGCAGTGGAGGGCAATTAGGGGTGACCAGGCTGGCAGAGGAGGGCAGTTAGGGGTGACCAGGCCTGCTGAGGGCAGTTAGGGGTAATCGGGCTGGCAGGGGAGCAGTTAGGCATTGATCAGGCTAGCAGGCAAAAGTAGTTAGAGGCAATCAGGCAGGCAGGCAGGTGAGAGATTGGGAGCCAGCAGTCCTGGATTGTGACAGGGATGTCCGACTGCTGGTGGGATCGGGCCTAAACAGGCAGTCGGACATCCCTCGAGGGGTCCTAGATTGCAGAGGTTGCTGGCTGGGCTGAAGGACACACACACCCCCATGCACAAATTTCCTGCACCAGGCCTCTAGTTAGATCATAAACCTTATGCCTGAGGGGAGCCATTACAGTAACTATTTATCTGCTCAATTCATCCCCAAAATAAATATATTTCCAACACCTTTTCATGATTAACTGGAGACACACATGTCATCATAGACTACATAGTTGCCTGAGTTAAACATAGAATGGAAACTCATACACCATCTCTCACTAAAACCCCAATCCAAAAGCAGATTTAATTTCATTGATCTAGCCTTTTAAGGCTAGCCATAAGAGATGACTACTACCTGGGTGGACAACCAGAGGCTTCTTATTCAGAAGATCACTGATTCAAAGAAATTGTTCATGATGCAGTTCCACAACAACCAGAACACTACAGTAAGTATTCCTAATACCATCAGCCAGGAAATGGATGTCAGAAATGGCTGGGAAGCAAAAACAGCAACCACCACCTAACCCTGTAAAGTTAACTAGAAGCTTATTTAGCTCACTTCCAATTAAGTAGAATACTATAATTCTAAAGAAATTAATTTTCTGCCCTAGCTGGTTTGGCTCCGTGGATAAAGCATCAGCCTGCAGACTGAAGCATCCCAGGTTTGGTTCCAGTAAAGTGGACATGCCCAGGTTGCAGGCTCAATCTCCAATGTGGGGTGTGCAGGAGGCAACCAATAGATGACTCACTCTCATCACTGTTTCTCTCTCCCTCTCCCTTCCTCTCTGAAATCCTATCCTATCTAATAAAGAGGAAATATGCAAATTGACCATCACTCCCGTCAATTTGCACCCACAGCTGAAGCTAAGTTCCCATAACAAGCCTTAAGGAGCAATCAGCAGGGACCTGAGGCTGCGCGCCCACCCACCTCCTGCATGGGGCTTGACACGGGACCTCAGGCTGCTCCCCCCGCCCTGGCACCAGGCCAGAGGAACTCAGGCTGCACCCTCTTCCCTGGTGCCAGGCCCAGGGACCTCAGGCTATGCCCCCCGCCCTGGCCCCAGGCCAGGGGACCTGAGGCTATGCCCCCCATCCAGCGGGACTTGATGGGGGCCCTCAAGGTGTGCCCTCCGCCTTGGTGCTGGGCCAGGGGACCTCAGGCCATGCCCCCCACCCCAGCACCAGGCCAGGGGACCTCAGGCTGTGCCCCCTGCCCCGGTGCCAGGCTGGGGGAATCACAGGCCACTCCCTCCACCCAGCAGGCCATGCCCCCCTGCCCTGGCACCCAGGGGACCTGAGGCTGCACCACCCCACCTGGCCGGGCTTGACAGGGTGGGACCGGCCAGGTCTCAATCTAGCCCAATGAAGGGGGGCCATCCAGGTTTGGTTCTTGAGTGATTTTGAGGTACACATGAGTGGTTGAAGACTTGACTCTGGGTTCCATGGTGCACCCCAGACTCTGACAGGAGGAAGATTTTCATATACGTTTTACTAATTTTCTTTCATCTCTGACACTTCTATTATAGAAAAAGGGCAAATAGCAATATTAAAATATTTCCTCTAATTAATCCCCTTTTAATGTGCACAAATTTCGTGCACTGGGCCACTAGTCAATAAATATATGTATTTTAAAAAACACTAATTTTTTTAGCAACCTGGTGTATACAGTTAATATATAATTTTTTTAACAAACTTCATGAATGGTTATAGCAATAATTTAGAGTAAAGCCTCCTTCAATACAAAAAGTTACCAAAACATCCTCCTCCCCATTTACTAACCTTTGAATCAGCTTAAAAATTTTAGTTTAATTTGACTGTTGCAACCTATCACAACAAACAAAAATAAACTGTAGCCCTGGCCAGTGCTGCGCAATGTCTAGAGCATCAGCCTGCACACTGAAGAGTCTCAGGTTCGATTCCCTGATTCCCAGTCAAGAGCATATACCTCGGTTACTGGTTCTCTACCCAAGCCACTTTGGGGTGTATGAGGGAGGCAACCAATCATGTGTCTCTCACACAACATACAGTGTCTACTTCAACTCTTGGCACAAAGTAAGAGCTGGATAAACAGCAGCTTTTATGTTAGTAGATAAATTCAATCGGACCTTTCAGATTCCTTTCCTGCATCAAATAACCTTCACCCAATAATTTTAACCTGGCGCATGGTAAGAAAGAACAGCAAATATTATTATCCAGCAAATTCACTAATCCTGTGCTCAGTCACATAAACATCTATAAATATAAAATTAAAGGCACATACCACTTATAAAATTACACAATAAATGGGAAGAGAAAACATGTTCACTAAAATCAACCTACGCGCTGGGCAACCAGTTCTGATGTGGAGAAAAGACCCTAGGGCACTTAAATAGATTTTCTTAGTTTTTTGTCTCATAGACATGACAAAAACAAACATCTAGGACAATTATGACCTCTGTATCATATAATAAAATGGCCTGTTTTGCTTCCATTGCTGTTATAAACTCACAAAACCATCATCACACTTCTCTCCCAAATCAGATTCCATATTAAACAGAAGCAGGTGAGCCACAGATGTAATATTTAAAAAACTAATTTTTAATTGAAAGCAAATACTTTCTTGGATATATTTCCCTACTCTTGTTTTCTCTAAATGTATTTTGAGGGAGAACACTGAATATACTCCTTTAACAAATAAATGAATGTAATTCTGGAAAACAATTAAGTCTACAGATAATTTGCCTCTACCTCCACTTTCCTGGTGACATAAATCACTTTTACATCACTTATTCACTACGATGGGAACGTAGATATTTTTAAAATAAATTAAGCTATCTTCAATAATTTCACAATTTTACTATTGTAAAAATAATTACGTTCTTTGGTAAGGTTTTTTAGTTCAGAACATTAAGTTGTGAGCAAAACGGATATGCAAACTATGCACCTGGTGGTATTTAAAATCAACACAGCTAAAAAATAAATAAATGAATAAAATATACACAGCTATATATTATAATCCTATCCATAGTAGCTAAAAACATAGGATTTGGTCAACATTATTCAAGCTTTTAGTATTTAATTTATCAATAAGCATATATTGGTTCATTATACAATTTCCTTTAAAAAGCAAAGAGTTCTGGCCCTAGCTGGCTTAGCTCACCAGATAGTGAGTTGAATGAAGGGTCCTGGGTTCAATTCTGGTCAAGGGCACATGCCTAGGTTGCAGGCTAGATCCCCAGTAGGGGACGTACAGGAGGCAGCCAATCAGTGATTCTCTCTAATCATTGATGTTTCTCTCTCTCTCCAACCTTTCCTCTTTGAAATAAATAAAAATATTTTTTTTAAAAAGGCAGAGTTCTGACCCAGCCATTATGCTCAATGGTTGAGCATTGACCCAGGAACCAAGAGGTCACAGTTTAATTCTGAGTTAGGGCACATGCCTAGATTGTGGGCTGGATCCCCATGGGAGGGTATGCAGTAGGCAGCGGATCAATGATTCTCATCGTTGTTATTTCTCTCTCTCTCTCTCTCTCTGTCCCTCTCCCTTCCTCTGAAATCAATAAAAAAAAAAAAAAACAAACAAACATTTAAAAGAGAAGGGCAAATAGAAGAGAGGTGATAAAGCAAGGGTAGTAAAATGTTAATGGCACAGAATAAGTGACAGATATAAGAGGTGACATTAAAATTCTTTAAATTGTTATATATTTATAATTTTTCATAATGAAATATTCAGTAAAAATAAACATAGCAACCATGTCTTCTGATAGTTCAATCTCTTATAAATTATATTTTTAGGATAGCATAAATGCTATATAGTCTTAATTGTGATAAAGTTTTACTTAAGGAGAAGTTCAAGTAGAAAATTGTACCAGAAGCATATTAACCACAAAGGTCTCCAGCACAAGTTAATTTAAAATAACCTGTCATAGGTCCAGTGGAGAACAAAATCTATCATAAAATTCTCTAAAAACTTCTGAAGGCTCCAAAATCCAAAAGGAGACCAAGGCCAAAAGCTCTCATTTGAGGGGAGGAGTTTACATTTCTCCAAATTGAGCAATTCTGTGTCACTAAGCTGGATGTGAAATATGATCCAGTTTGGAGGCTAATAAAAACAAGGCCCTATGACATTTCACAAAAAGATACCTTTTTCATGAAAGTTTCATCTTTATTTATACCAGTAAGTTTCACTCTCACTCCATCCAGTAAAAGGGCATCAGAGAAAGTTGCCCTGTAAGCTGAGACCCACTCTGTACCTCTAGGTTAACCACTTCTTCACTGTTTCATGGGGGAGAGACTCTGGATGAAGCAGCACAGGATATTCCCAGGTTTAATGATTACACCCAGCATAATGTTAATGGCTGGACTTCAGAATTGGAGGAGGGAAGGGAATTCTATGAGTCATGCTCATTTTTAAACTTAAGGTAATCTGCATATAAATGAGCTTTCTGGCTGAATTTTAAGAGGACAATGATAGACTGAATAAACTGTACAGTATTTATGATAACAATTCCAAAAATATAAAAGTTTTACTTTAAGCCAACTAGGAAGTACTAAGCATTTTAAAAATTTTTTAAATATGTTTATTGATTTCAGAGAGAAAGGGAGAGGGAGAGAAAGATAGAAATATCAATGATGAGAGTCATCCATCAGCTGCCTCCTGCAGCCCCCTATAGGAATGGAGCCCGAAACCCGGGCATGTGCCTTTGACGGGAATCAAACACAGGACCCTTCAGTCTGCAGGTCAACGCCCTATACACTGAGCCAAACTGGCTAGGGCTTAAGTATTTCTTAAAATAAAGTACATTTTGTGTCTTTTCTTAGACACCAGATTAAATTCCCCCCCTAAGTTAATTTTAAGAGGTATGCATAGCCTTCCCCATCTCTCAGGTTATAATAAATGAAACACAACATACATTTTTGCCATACCTGATCAAGTTCAAAAATAAACCTACATAACTGAAGTAACAATGCTATAGGTCTAAGAGCTGGAAACTGTTCAGGATCAGAAATGTGAAAATTAAGTAATAATGACAAACAATATTCCTGTCAACTTTCATTCTAGGAGAAACTTTCTTTAAGCACGAAAGAAAAAGATGAATAGCTATGCTATGAATTCATACTTACTAAATTTGTTTATAAATACAGCAGGTGGGAAGGTGGAGTCTTTGGAAAATAATTCTACAAAAGTTTTCAAATCAATTATCCTTTGCTTAATTCTTAACCTAAGGTAATAGCAGCATATTTACATAAGAACTGTAAAGAAACTTAGAAAGTTATTATGAATTATTAACTGTTGTTTAACTTTGACACAAAGCTATTCTCCATTAAAAGTGATTTAACAGGTAGGTCTCTCCACCAAAACAGGATTAGGGATATCTGTATTTCTGATTACTTTTCAATTACAATCATTAATAATAGCTCAAGAATTGCTGCTTTTGTACACAAAGTATTGTGGATATAACTTTGAAAGGAGGTAAACACTGAATTAAGAGCTAATTTGGTTGCTAATTTTTTTTCCTGCTGTATAGTGATCATGTATAAAGAAGAAAAGCCCAACAAACAAAACTGTGATTCTACTAAAAGTAAATTTTGTGACAGATTAAGAGTCTGGGGCAATCTGGTAAAATTATATGTTTAGGATTTATTTCAAAATAACCTAGTTTGGGGGAGGATAATTTAACAACTGTCAAAGCTGGGTGACCAATATATGGACATTCACTATACTACTTGAGTTTTGTTATGTTTTCCACCATAAAAAGGTTTGTGTTTTTTTTTTAAATTAGGTCACCTACTGCAGTATTGAAACATTTCCCAAACATTACAATTTGCTTATATGGCAGAAGACATTGCTATGTTTCTTTTTGTTTGTATAGTTGTTTATTTGGTGCTTTTAAAGAGTCACCCAAACAAAGATTTTAAACTAGAAATGATGGTAAAATTATGTCTGAAAATTCTAAGAAAAAGTCAAAAACAGAGAGATCACTTTGCATCGTGTGTTACTGAGAGATGGATGTAAAAGTTTGAAGTTCAGCAAGGAAATCTACCTAAAATAATCCAATGTACAGGAGGATCACTGACTGGAACAAACACACACCTCTTACTTATTATTAGCCTTTTGTAAATGTGAATATCCGTGAGTTGCATTTCCTTAGTGAAAGGTACACCTAAACAACTAAGAACAGAATTAAGAGAAACTCGGTATTTCTTAGAGTTGCTGTTTTATAAATCCCACCTGTCACCAGGATGACAGAAACTGCTCCCTGTACAGTCCAACTGTATTTTTAGTTTTTACTTCAACAAGCAGCAATGTAATTTACATTTGGCAAGCACACCGATTCTTGAGAGCTCCCCCCCCCAAAAAAAAAAAAACCAACTCTATTCCCATCACCGTCTAAACAATGAAAGCTACAAGCAGAATGCAAGAGTGACCTTAAAAATGTCCCCACAGCCAAAGCACAGGGGCAGAACAGACTGAAGCACACATCTTCGCCGGAACAGAAGAAAAACTTCCACATAAGCAATACTGCGACACGGAGGTGGGGCAAGGGCTTAAAAGGAAAGTCGGCCAACAAGGACGAGGGAATAAAAAGCACAGCTGCAGCGGGAAAAAAAAAAAAAAAAAAGTTAGAAGTTAGAGATCCAGCGCAAGAAAGGACACTTTCCAGCTTCAGACTCACACACACGGCCCCCACCCCTCCACCCCCACCTCCTCTAGAGCCCGAGACACAAAAAAACGCTTGCTGAACTCAAGGAAAGCTTCTGCCAGCAACTTTCCCCGGAATGCAATGACAACAAGAAGCCTGACGACGGCAGGAAAGCGGGGAGCCGGTGGAAATCTCGCCGCGGGCTCAGCCGAGGCGATGGAAATAACAGCATCTCGCACGGGCTGCCTCCGTACGGGGTGTCCCAATTAAACGGACGCTCCTTCCAGACATTAACGCTCCAAATAATAAGTCGGCGCTGCAAGTGGGCAGGCTGAACATTTCCGCCTCTGAGGAAACCCAGACGGGGAGGTAGGTCAACTTCTGTCCACTCTCCCCGCTAAGTCACAGCTTAATATCATCACGCTAATAAATTATGCAGACACTTCACGGGGACTGGGACGGACACGCTGTGGGTCTGCCGCTTTGATAAGCGCTTCCTACGCCCCAATTCACTGACCCTTAACAACCTTAAGCGGCAGAGGGACCTCGTGAGCCCCCTTCTCCAACCAAGACCCCGGGAGTCGAAGTGATTTGCCTTAAAAAGGCACAGGTGGGGCTCACCCCCGCGTCCGACACCTGAGCGCTGCTCCCAACTACGGGTCTGTAGCGGTGCTGCCGCCGACCCGGCTGCGTTCTTTCGGGTGCTCGGCCCCCAGGGGCTGGACGCGGGGACCCTGCGCCCCCGGCCCGGGGACAGCCTCCGCACTCGGCGCGCGAGGAGGGAGGAGGAAAGGCGGCGTGGCACCTGTTTCTGGCCCCAACGAGGCGCGGAGGAACTGGGAGCGACCAAGGGTCCAGGCCGCGGGGCACCCCGACGCGGGGGGCGCGGGAGGATCCTCCTCTCCGGGAAGGTCCCTCAGGCTGGGAGAGGCCCGGGGAAGGAGGCGGGGCGCGCGGTCCCGCCGAGGCCTAGGCCCCCACTCGCCGCCCACCTCCCCGCGGCGCAGCCCCGGCGCGGGCCCCGTCAGGCCCCGGCCGCCTCACCTGGCTGCTGCCTGGAGCTTGTCCCCCGACTGGCGGTCCTGGGCGGTGGCGACGGGAGGGGAAGAAGGAAGGAAGGAGGGAGAGAAGGAAGGGACGGCGGGAGGGAAGAGGCGGAGTGGCCGCGGAGGAGGCGGGCGCCGCCGGGCCGGGGGGGTCAGAGGAAGGGGGAGCCGAATCTGACGCGGCCGCCGCCGGCGCAAACGCTGAGGAGCCGCTCCGGCGCCCGCAGCCCGGCAGGAAGTGACGGGGGAGGGGCCTACGCCCGCCCCCCAGCCCCTGCCCGCCTCCCTCTCGACCCCACCCCCGCCCGCGGTCCAAACCACATATCCCAGCGGGCTCTGCGGCAGCGCCTGCGCTCGCAAGGCACGCCGGCGACCTAACGGGCTGGGGCCTGGTCTTGCTGGAGCCGCCTAGTCCCGCCCTAGGCGCTGGGACCTGCTGGGAGTTGTAGTTCCGCCGGAAGATGGGTCTGGGCTGCTCTTCTCGAGCAGCAGGGCGGAGCCTTTCTTTTCCTTCACCCATGTTTTTTCTTCCGGTTTTCCTCCAAGTCCTTCTCCCCACTCCGTTTCTTCTTTTTCTCCAGCCCCCAAATTTCTCCTTCCGTAAATGTTTATTAAACGCCTGCTGTATGCAAAGCTGACAATACAGTATGGTGGTAAAGAGAAAGACAAATATTCCTGCCCTCATGGAGCTTACTTTCTAGTCAAAGACAAAAATAAAATCAGTAATTTTTATAGTGAGTTAAAAGGCCAGAAGTGCCAGATCCTATTTCTCTCACCCAATTCTAGATAAACTAAATGTATTCTAGCAGCCATCTTATATGGCAGGTTGGGGTTTGGGGTGGGGAATTTTTGGACCTCTAGAATCACACAACAAAGAATAATGAGCATTGTGAGAGGTCCAGGAAACTGAAGGACCGCAGATGCCCAGGCCTGCTCCTGCTCCCCAACTCTTTAAAAAGTTTATTTTCTCTCTCTGATTTTTTTTTCCAGAGAGGAAGGGAGAGGGAGAGAGAGAAACATTGATGATGAGAGAGAATCATTGATGGGCTGCTTCCTGCAGCCCCCCACCAGGAATCCAGCCAGCAAAACCTGGCTTCAAACCCAGGCAACAAAACCTGACCTCCTGAGTCATAGGTCAACACTCAACCACTGGGCTATGCTGGTCTCTGCTTCTCTCCTAATTCAACTATTGTTCAATCTTTCCAAAGCAATATAGTGTAAATGGTATAAATTCATAATATGAGGTCCGGTGGCTGAAGGGGTTCCTCCACACAATGCTTTGGGACTTTCCCTGAGCCACAGAGGACTCCTTTCTGTGGACCAGGACTTTGTAAATTCAATGAAACTGAATCCCAGGACACCAATAACAGTCAAAGGACTTTAACTGTCCCTGAGTGCCCATCCATGACAGTACTAAACAGCATTTAAATATTGTCCATCCCTCTGCTGAAGGCAAATTATTTTTCTTTCTATCTTGCAAGCAGTCTGATTCCATAGTTCACCTAAGTAAAGGAGCAGACATGGAGGTGTTTCCCTAAACCCAAAGCTGGGGTCCCTGTATAATCATACAATCTCTTCAAAGGTGTAAAGACAGAAGGTGATGTTCTGACCCATTTTACTATCACCGATGAGGGTTCAGGCGATGACCTTTTGACTTCCAATCTTAAACTTCTTCCCTTATTCTATACATTGAGGGGGAGATCCCTATATTTTTTTTCTTTCAAATACAGACTTTGGATTTTATTTTATAACTTGGACCTCAGTACAATTGCACCTGTTTCCTCATTAAATGGTTAGAAACAACTATTTCCTAGCTTATCCAGAGATCATAAGGATTTGTAGAACTTGATACCCTGTCTCATCTTCCCCATCTAAAGAGTGAAAGGTCTCTCCTTAGTGTTGTGGTGTCCTAAGTGTGATGCTCTGAGCAACCCAGGCTCCTGTTTGCTCCTGTTAGTGACTGACGACCTGTCATTCCACGGGTCAGGCATCCTCACAGCACTCTGCTCCCCTTCCTCACCCCAACCACTGACCTTACTGTCCACAGTTTTGCCTTTTCCAAAATGTCATATACATAGTTGGAATAGGCTAGTATAGTTCTTCAAGATTGGCTTCTTTCACTTAGTAATATGCATTTAAGTTTCCTCCATGTCTTTTCAAAGGTGATAGCCCACTTTTTTTATTGTTGATAGCTTACTTTTTTTCTATTTTTAATAGATACAGTAAATAACTATAATTTTTAGATAAAAATCAACATCTCACAGGGCTTTTATGAGCTTTGCATGTTCCCATTCCTTGTTACAAGCACATATAATTTATCTTCTCGGAAGGAACACGCAGAATTTAGTATAACTTCACTGTCACAGTTTCTTAATTCTGTCTTCTTCCTAAAGAAAAATAAATATTTCTTTTATTATTTGGCAAGAATCAAAAAGTCTTCATGCCCTTGGAAGAGAATCTGACACAGTCTCTAGGTACAAATAGAGAAAAACAAATTCAAGTGACCCACTCCTGAACCCCAGCCAGCCCCATGGCTAACCTATGCCTCTAACTACTATTCTTTGGTTATACAAAATGAAAGAGTCATTTTCAAAAACAAGGACTATTAAATCTTTAGATTTTTTCTTTTTCCTCTGTGTTTTTAGTTTTAATTAGTTGCTATCATTCTAACACTTACATAATAATCTGGGTTTGTGTCATCTCTTTAAAAATGAGGCAGATTTGGCTGCACAGAGCCTGTAAGTGGCAGCTGCTCCCTGCAGACAGACATATTCTTTTCATGTCACCACAGACCCTAACCTGCCCACGTCTTTCATTTAGTTACACCCCTTTGTGTTCCAAGTTCGCAAAGCCTGGCCTACTGTGTAACTGCATGGACTAAGGATGGTTTATGGAGCTGAAAACTCACCAGAAAGACAAAGAATCTCCTAATGTAAATGTGATCATCACAGGAAGGAAAGGTACAGAGTATTATGGGGGCCTCTATTAGCATCCTGAAGCAGGGTGGATGTAGCAAAGATTTAAAGGAAAGGAAGGAAGAAACCAGGCAACAGTGATGTGGGAAGTGTTCTACCAGTCCAAGTAGGGTGGAAAGCATGTAGGAAACCCTGTGGCAGGACAGCATGTGGCCCAGGCTCCAGTTACTATTGCTACAACACGAGTCACTCCAAAATTTAGTGGCTTAAAAGAACAGTAATCATTTAATTATCTCTCATAGATGTGGGTCAGGAATTCAGAGTTTGGCTGGGTTCTTCTAACTTGGCATCTCTAATATGGAGCTGGACCAGCCGGGGAAGAGCCCCTAGGCATTGACTGGGTGTCTTTGGGCCTATCCATGTGGTCTCTGCAAGGGCTACTTTGAGCTTCCTCACAGCATGGCAGCCTCAGGGCCCTCTAGTTGTTAATTAGAATAGTTAAACAATACATAAGCTGCAGTGGAATGGCAGCTGAAGGCTTCACGAGTGAGTATGCCAAAAGCAAGGCAGAGCCTCATTGCATTGCCTTGTGTGACTCAATTTTGGAAGTCATATAGAGCCCTGTCAACTGCAGTTTATTGGCTACAAGCAAGACACAGGCCTGTCCAGATCCAATGGCAGGGGAATTAGACTCTACCTTCTGATGGGCGAGAGGAAATGGCAGGGCTGGATACACATGTGAATATCATTTGGGAGGTAATTGAAGCCTTGAGTATGGCTGTTAGTGGATGTTAACACCTGACAAATTATTTCTGCTCCACTCTCATAGCCCCTTAGCACAACTTTGCAACCTTATAATTATTCAGTTATGTGCTGAATTTGCTCTGTTTGGCTAGGACTATATGATCAACTTCTAGGAGGGCATACACTCAGACTATCTTAGTCACCATCGTGTCTCTGGCCCCTAATACAGTGCCGGATACACACAAATTTCCATTAACTGTTGATGAATCACAACCTCTGTTATCTTTGTTGGAATCCCTAGAAAACAAGAAACAGCTGTCAGATTGATTAGTGTATGTCAAGGTCACTTATACTATGTGTTACAAGGGAAAACAAGGTTGAGAACTATTTGCTAGTCTAGATGAACAATCCTCAAGATTATTTGTGGTAGACTGTTCCCCTAAGGCTATTTCAGAATCTTAGGGTGACAACAATTAGAAGATATAGTGAATAAAAAAAGTTATAATGGAAGACTCCGTTTATAAGGCAATTAAAAATTCCTAGGAATAAACTTTACAGTAACGATGCACAATCTATGTGAAGAAAAAATTTTAATTCTACAGAAGAACACAGAAAAAAGACTTGAAGAAATAGAAACATAAACTATGTTCTTGCCTAGCAAGACTCTGCATCGTGTAAAAACATGTTTGATGAGATCCCAATAAAAATACAAACAGGATTTTGTTTTGGAATTAGATGAACCATGTCCAAAATTTTTATTTAACAAGAAAATACTTCTGAAAATGCCTGACCAAGTAGACAACATACTATGAAACCTTACTAATTAAAACTTTTAGGTGCCTAATTCTACAAACCAGTGGAAGACAAGAACAATTCCCAAAAAACCGTATTTTCCGGCGTATAAATTGACTTTTTAATCCAGGAAAATCTTCTCAAAAGTTGAGACAAAACTACAGAAATGGTAGAGGGAGAAAGTTGAGGAGGTAGTTGGGTCACTTGTCTCACTAGCCTTCTCGTTATTTGAGAAGATTTTTGAGATTTTCCTGGGTTAAAAGGTCGTCTTATACAACGGAAAATACGGTAGAACAACACACATGTAGGCACTTAGTATTCAATAAAGGTGGCATTTCAAATTGGTAAAAATAAGGTGGATTTTATTCAATAAATGGTTTGAGACAATTATATAGCCTCTAGGGCATAAAAAAACGCACACAAAGTTAAATACATACTTCATATATTATACCAGGAAAAGAGTCATAATGGATCGAGAACTTAAATGGAAAGAAGGAAACCATAAAAAGATGGAAAGAATCCCTAATTCCTTATGACCATGATGGAAAAGATCCTTTTAACTATATTTGGACTGCAACTAGTACCCATTTGTAAACTGTTTATTACCTGCTCAGCACAATATAAGTACAGAAGTTGAGAATAAGCTCTCAGAAAGTTTTCTAGCAAAATGACATTGCCACATTTTATTGTATTTTAACAAAAGTACCAGTCTGGCTCTAATCAATTTGGCTCAGTGGAGAGAGTGTTGGCCTGTGGACTGAAGGGTCCGGGTTTGATTCTGGTCAAGGGTATGTACCTTGGTTCCAGGCTCAATCTCCAGTAGGGGGCGTGAAGGAGGCAGCTGATGGATATTTCTAAGTCTCTACTCCTCTCCCTTCCTCTCTGTAAAATCAATAATATATATATAGCCCTGACCAGTTTGGCTCAGTGGATAGAGCGTTGGCCTGTGGACTGAAGGGTCCCAGGTTCGATTCTGGTCAAGGGCATGTACCTTGGTTGCAGGCACATCCCCAGTGGGGGTGTGCAAGAGGCAGCTGATCCACGTTTCTCTCTCAAGGATGTTTCTAACTCTCCATCCCTCTCCTTTCCTCTGTGTAAAAAACAATAAAGTATATTTAAAACAACAACACACACATGTATATTTAAAAAGCTTCCTATTAATATTTAAAATATACATATATATATGTTTTAAAGGTTGCTAGTTCAAATCCCGGTCAGGGCACATGACCAGACTGCAGGCTCGATCCCTGGTAGGGGCATGCAGGAGGCACCCGATTGATGGTTCACTCTCATGTCTATATTACTTTCTCTTTCTTCCTTCCTCTCTTTCTCTTAAAAAAAAAATCAATTAAAAATATTTTGTTAATCTTCACAGGAAGATATTTTTTCCATTCATTTTTAGAGAGTGTGGACGGGAAGGTGGGATGGGGGGGAAGAGGCTAAAGAGAGAGAGAGAGACATCTATATGAGAGAGACACACACAGATTGGTTGCCTCCAGCAAGCACCCCAACTGGGGCTGGGGATCGAACCTGCAACCCAGGTACATGCTCTTGACCAGGAATTGAACCCGAAACCCTGATGTTCCAACCACTGAGAACACTGGCCAGGGCAATAACAAAATATATATATTTAAATATATTTTTATTGATTTCAGAGAGGAAAGGAGAGGGAGAAATAGAAACATCAATGATGAGAGAGAATCATTGATTGGCTGCCTCCTGCACACCCTACACTGGAGATCGAGCCCGAAACCTGGCAATTTCCTGACATGAATGGACCGGTGACCTCCTGGTTCATAGGTCTACACTCAACCACTGAACCATGCTGGCTGGGCTAAATATAATTTTTTAAATAAAAAATATTTTTAAAAAATGACAACAGCCAAAATAAATAAATAAAAATGACAACAGCCAACATAACAATAGCTGTCTTGTGTGAATGCCATGTCTTTTTTTTTATGCCATTTCTTGAACCATAAATATATAGGTCATATAATAGAGTTGCTTCTTATTGGTCACATCACATAATAAGGTTGCATTTGATTGGTTAACTCTTGGTACCAGAAATCCTTATATATGAGGATAGGCACCTAACTCCTTTTTAAAAGTCACTTTGGAGCAAAAAGGGTAGGTAATTAGTCATATTTTTTGTAAATAAGTCAAAATTATACCCTTTTTTTTGTCAGATTGGCCAATAATATATTTTTTGGTGTGCCACAGAATTTTAGTAATTAGTTTATGTGTGCCATGAAATGAAAAAAGTTGAAAATCACTGATATAGGAAATAACACTCAATAAAGTGGCAGTAGATGTTCTTCATTCACAAGACTGCATCTAAAATCAGTGTTATGAACTTGCCACCATCACAACCACCATTAAAAGAGATCTGAGGCTGTATTTTTTTTTTAAAAAAAGGAAAGTAACAAGTGTTGGCAAGGATGTGAAGAAACTGGAACCTTAATACCTTACTAATGGAAATGTACAATGGTGCAGCCATTGTGGAAAACAATTTGATAATTCCTCAAAAAGGTAAATGTAGAATTTTCATCTTTCCCAGCAGTTTCACTCTTAGGCATATACCAAAGAAATTGAAAAGAAGGAATCAAATATATCCTTGTGTGTCTATGTTCATTGCAGCAGTATTCACAATAGCCAAATGGTGGAAACAACCCAAATGTTCATCAACAGAAAAATGAATAAACAAAATATGGTATAGACTTACAACAAAACATTATTCAGCTATAATGAAGTCCTGATACATGCTTCCATACGGATGAACCTTGAAAGCAGTATGCTAAGTGAAATAAGCCAGATACAAAAGGACTAATATTGTATATTGCAACATATATAAAATATGTAGAATAGGCAAATTAATAGAGAAAGTAAGTAGAGGAGAAGTTGCCGATTAGGGAGAGAGAATGGGAAGTTATTGCTTAATGGGTGCAGAGTTTCTGCTTGAGCCCATAAAAAGCTTTGGAAACATACAGTAGTGATGGTTACACAACACTGTTAATGGAATTAAAAGTGAACTGTACATTTTAAAAGTGTAAAAAAAAAGATAATTGAACATATTTTGTTGTACAACTACAACTCTATTGCAAGTAGAAAGTGTTGATATGCAAGGAGCAAAAGTCTATGAAGGAGGATGGGCCTTCATATAGGAGGTGATGTTTAGGGCAAGTTGCCTGGAGGAAGTAATCACAAGCTGCATTTAAGAGTAATATTTCCACAAGCAGAAATGAGAGAAGTTTCTAGAAAGCCTGCGCCCTACTTTCTTAATTACCCCAGACCCCTGCCTAGATTATTATCTTGGCTCTGTAATTAACTGTCTCTGTGACCTGACCTTCTCACCCCTCTGTGCCTCAGTGTTCCCATCTGTGAAAAAGGTGATAGTCATTTTACTTTTGTGAGGGTTACTGTGAGGAGTAACTTAATTCATACACGTAAAAGAACTTAGCAGTATTTGGCACATAGTAAACACTGTATAAGTGTTAGCTATTTTTATTTCTTTTTTGTGACAATGTTTATTGTGGAAAAATCTAAGAAAATAAAAATCACTTGTAATTCTACCGCCCAGAGACAATCACTGCTAACCGTTTATTGCATTATCTTCCACAGTTTTATGTACATAAATACACACATACAGAGCTTATCCACGCACCTCGTTGGACTTTCTCACCCCTCGCACTCTGCAACCTTCCCCCCCCACCCGCCCCCTGCTTTCTGAGCGACGAGACAATGGAATTGGACGGAGACAAAGCCCGCCCCTCGATTGTGTCCCTAGAAGCCACGCCCCTCGTTGGCGCATGCGCAGTCTAAGAAGTCGGGCGCCGGGGATTGGCGAGGGCTTCTTCAGGACGGAAGTGACGTAAGCTGTGACGAGGTGGGACGGTCGCGGAAGAACCCGGGCTGTCGCGTGCCGTGGGCTGGTTTCCGCCAGTGGCCGCGGCGGCAGCATGCTGGAGGAGCTGGGTTTCATCGGCACCATCGGCGACGATGACGAGGTGCCCGTGGAGCCCGAGTCTGACTCCGCAGACGAGGAGGAGGAGGTATGAGCCGATCGGGGGTGGGAGCGCAGCGGCGGACGGTCGAGTTTCCCTCTGATTCCTCGGCTCTGTCCCCAAATCCTCAGCATTCCCCAGCCAGGCCGGCATGGGTGCTTCGAAGGGTCTCTCCGGGACTCCAGGATCTTACTCAGTGTGCTCGCCACTAGCGTTTCCTCACCGCCGCACCGCGCCGTGCCATTCCATTCCGTGTCGCCTGGGCGAGCTCGGTACCCACTCGCCGAACGGATATTCCATCCAGGCCGTGGAGTAGAGATCAGAGGCGAAGCAAGTCCTGCTTCCTGCTCAGGGAGCTGCGTTTATGCATTCGTTCGCCGTGACAGTGTTTAGTCAATACTTACATTCGTTCCACCTACTGGTGAGCATGAAAAAGTGCTTACCCTTCAAAGACCCAGCGCGGGTGTTTTCCCCTCCGCGACCTCATCTGTCTACTGACACGTCCATTTGGGCGTCCTGTGGCCTCCACAAAATTCAGCTGCTCCAAAGCTAAACTGTAGTCTCTCTCCCTCACCCTCCCAACCTGCTCCATCTCAAGCCAGAAACCTCAGCGTCATCCTTGACAGCGTCTTCCTCCTCTCCCGCTCCAGTGTTCTGAAAGCTAGTTTAGGAATCTCTCTTAAGCTTCTCCCCCTCTCACTCCAGCACACAGCTTCCATCGTAGCACAGGCCGCTGCCAGCTTGGGCCTGGATACCCAGAATACTCACATACCTGGTTTCCAGCTCTTTCCCTTGTTCCCCTCCAGGGTATTCACTTAGCAGCCAGAATGATCTTTTTTATTTATTTGGAGGGGGGGGGGCGTGGTCAGAGCCTCTTTATTGGCAGCAGGGGCCACGGGCCAGCGTAACCGGTAGAGGTAGTTGGCCTGGATGTTGGCAGCGATCTCGGCCTCCCACTTGTCCCCGTTGTTCAGCAGCTTCTCCTTGTTGTACAGCAGCTCCTCGTGCGTCTCTGTGGAGAACTCAAAGTTGGGGCCCTCAACAATGGCATCCACAGGGCAGGCCTCCTGGCAGAAGCCGCAGTAGATGCACTTGGTCATGTCAATGTCATAGTGAGTGGTCCGGTGACTGCCATCGGCTGGCGACTCAGCCTCGATGGTGATGGCCTGGACCGGGCAGACAGCCTCGCAAAGCTTGCAGGCGATGCAGTGCTCCTCTCCGGACAGGTAACGGCGCAGCGCATGCTCCCCACGGAAGCGTGGGCTCAGCGGGCCCTTCTCAAACGGGTAGTTTATGGTGGCTGGCTCCCGGAAAAGGTAGCTCAGGGTCATGCCCAGTCCTCGGATGAGTTCAGTCCACAGAAGGGTTTGAGCTGCCCGGTCAGTCACTGACTTCATGTCCATCCAGGGCTCTCGCAAGTTCCCGTACTTGTAGGTGGCTGCCACTGCGCTGCTGTGGAGGCTCCAGGCACTGGGATGCCCTGCACCAACTGCCTGAGCCAGGGGCGGAAGCACCGAGGGTGCAGTCAGGCAGTGCATCTTTTTTTTTTTAATTTTTAAAAAATTATTATTACATAAAGCTTTACAAAGATTAGTACATATATCTTTTTCCCCCTGCCCTTCCCCCCGCCTCCCCTACCCCCCAGTGTTTTGTGTCCATTTGTTATGCTTAAATGCATACACAAAAGTCCCATGTCTGATCTGTTACCCCCGCCAACGTCCTTGTCCTTGTTGCTGTAATTTGACAGTCTGTTTGAAGCTGCTGCTCTGCCTCTGAATCTATTTTTGTTCACCAGTTTATAATGGTTATTATTATCCATAGATGAGTGAGGACATGTGGTATTTTTCTTTCATTGACTGGCTTATTTCACTTAGCATTATGTTCTCCAGCTCCATCCATACTCCTGCAAATGCTAAGAACTCCTTCCTTTTTACAGCAGCATAGTATTCCATTGTGTA
>PVJC01006117.1:0-56235 GCA_004026665.1 Murina feae | reverse complement strand
GCTCGTCCCCGCCCCCCCAGAAGGCTTCCTCCTGGGAAGGCATCGGCCAGCCCAGGGCGCCAGATGCCTTCCCAGGACGGAGGCTCCCAAGATGGCGGAGGCAGCAGCCCCAAAGAAGCCGCACACCAGAGCTGCGGCCTCCGCCATCTTGGCTAGGCTAATTTGCATACAGTCACTCTGATTGGCTGGTGGGCGTGGCTTAGGCCGTCCAGAAGAAACAGTTAATTTTAATATTACACTTTTATTAGTTAAGATCATTTATTTCCTACTAAATTAAAGAGCCACCTCTATCATATGCTAATTTTTCAAATATGTCAGGATGTATTCTTGATTTTATATCCCAGTCTACTGATTTTTTTATTCTTTAAAAAATCCATTTGGATTTTTTAAATAGTGGTTTTGTTAAATATGCTATTTAATAAGAAAAGTATCCTCTATTTTTTCATACCTTATCATTTGTTGGTCATTTATCTTTATATATGAAATTTGACATAATTCTACCTAATTAAAAATGGTTTGAGCCCTGACCTGTTTGTCTCAGTGGATAGAGCATCCACCTGTGGACTGAAGGGTCCTGGGTTCAATCCTGGTCAAGTGCATGTACCCTGGTTGCAGGCACATCCCCAGTGGGGGGTGTGCAGGAGGCAGCTGATCGATGTTTCTCTCTCATCGATGTTTCTAACTCTCTACCCCTCTCCCTTCCTCTCTGTAAAAAATCAATAAAATATATTTTTTTTAAAAAAATGGTTTAGAGCCTGATGGAATAATACTAAATTTATATAATAATTTGGGGTGGTTTGACATTTTTATGATATAATGTCTATCATCTAAGAATATGGTATATGCCCTTCTATCTGTTCAAATTTTTTTCATGTTTCTTCATATAGTCTTTTACTCTTCTTTTTGGTGTGTTTTTGTTGTTTTATTTGTTAGTCCTTTCCCAAGGATATTTTTGCATTGATTTTTAGACAGAGTGGAAGAGAGAGGGAAAGACACAGAGAGTGAGAGACAGACACATCAATTGGTTGCCTCCTGCACTCAGGGGATTGAGCCTGCAACAGAGGTTCATGCCCTTGACCCCAAAACAAATCCACAACACTTCAGTGTGCGGGGCCAATGCTCTATTCCAAGCATGTCAAACCCAGCCCCATGGGCCCACAATGAATATTTTTGTGGCCTAGCCAATATAACAGTATGTAAGAAACATGTTAATAAAAATTTCTTAACTTAATTTTTACAATATCCTGTTATAATTATTAATAATGAATTACAATGTTTGCTAATAACTGATTACTATAATCGTGTTGCATTCATTTCCCTTATGCACCTTACGCATAGGTGTGCCATTTCTCTCCACTATTACTAGTAGCAAATATTTTAGCAGCCAATTGCCATGTCATTAGTCTTGGACTGCCTTGTTTGGTGTGTGCGACAGGAAACATTTTGCTTTTGGAGAACAAAGAAAATAGGCTTATTTGCTTTATGCTTTATTTGTGCAGTTATTCAGTGTCTGGTAAATTAATGTTCAAGAAAATATATTAATTTTTATTAAAATGTTCTATTATTTTATGTTAACGATTAATCATTTACTTCAGCCCTTTGTATTCAGCATGTCTCTATCGAAATAAACCTACATTTCTATGGAAATTAAAGCTTTTGGTTTTTTTGCAGCCACACACACTTAAACCTTGTTTATTTGTCCCATGTTAGTCTTTGAGTTTGACATGCTTGCTCTATCCACTGAGCCAAACCAGCTAGGGCTAGTCTTTTACTCTTCTTGCTAAATTTATTTCCAGCCCTGGATGGGTGGTTCTGTCAGTTGGAATGTCATCCCATATGCCATTATGGATTTGATTCCCGGTCAGGGCACATACCTAAGTTGCAGGTTCTATCCCCATTTGGGGACATATGAGAGGCAATGTTTCTCTTTCTCACATCAATGTTTCTCTCTCTTTTTTCCTTCCTCTCTCTCTAAAATCAATATATATATACAAACACACACTTGGGTGAGGATATTTTTAAATTTTATTTCTAAATATTTTGTGATTTTTTTAAATATTTTGTCGCTGATGGCACTATTTTAATGAAATACTTTCTCCACTTTTATTTATAGGTGTCATTAGTATAGAGGAGGAAAAATGCTTTTTTCAATTATTATTAAATACATTCACCTTACAGAAACTGTATTAATTCTTATGTTTTTTACTGGAGACTCCTGGGTTTTCTGAGTATACTATTATATCACCACCACCCCTCCCCCCCAAAAATAGTATCACTCAGGTCAATTTCTCTAGCAACAAGTATTGTCTCATACTTAGGTAACACTCTATAAATGTTTTAGGAATGAATGAACAAATGAATGAATGAAATGAAGTGAGTCAGAGATTATTCACATGGAAATCATAGTTCTTTCTATTCTAACACCACTCTTCCTTTTGAATGCCACAGCCATTTCTTTGCTATAAATACATAAGTTTCTGAACCTAGTAATGTAGTAGATGGATAAGTATGATGGGCATATGGAATATGTTCCTGATCAGTGAAGGATCTTCCTGAGTGAGTTGTAGTATTTGCTCTTTGAGTTCCTCCTTTCTTTTGAGATTGCTCAAGGAGGCTTTGTTATTCTTACCAGGAAGAAATAAGTTGTCAATGCACTTTAGACTAGAGTAGAAAGCTTAAGGGGGCAAACTAATGCTTTTATTGGATGAGGGTAGGCAGCTAGTCAAAGGTTCACCTACAGGAGTATTTAATGAAAGGTCCAGAAGCATAGACAAAAATAAATACAGGCAGCCTGAAAGGCTTTCTAAATATAGAAAAAGAGTTTGGGGTGGGGAGGGGAAGGAAGTTCACAAGTGGAGATTGAGAGAAAACCAGAAATGCCAATTTATATGTAAGTATTCATGTCCATTTGAATCTTTGTCCATATATTACCTCCATAGTTAGACCTCACAAATCCTATATAATAAAAGCATAATATGCAAATTGACCGTCCCTTCGGGATGCCTAAGCCATGCCCACCAGCCAATCAGAGCAACTGTATGCAAATTAACCCAGCCAACATGGAGGCCGGCACTCAGGGAGCTCAGTAAACAGGCAGTTTCCTTTGCAACAGGAGTGAAACTGTTTGCGGGCCACCTGGGCTTCTCTCTGCTCCAGGGAACAACATATTTGCAACAAAGTCTCAATCCTAGAAGTCTCAGGAGCTGAAGCAAACAGCAGGCTGGGCCTGACTTCTAAGGGAAACATTGTTTCATTATAGAAGCCAGAGCTGAAGCAGAGAGGAGGTTTCGTTAACTGCCTAGGCCCCGGCTTAAAGAAACAGTGTATCAATTATAGAAGATAAATAAACCCCAGAAACCTGCTTCCAGCCAGCCTTGCTGGGACATTGGGTCAATGGGAGCTATGGGCAGCCTGAAAGCCTGAAAGCACCCCTCAGTCCATCACCCAGGCTGGCCACACCCCAATGGGGTAAGGGACACCACTGGGGGGCTTGGCCAGCCTGAAAACAGCCATCAGCCCCTCACCCAGGCTGGCCAGGTACCCCAGTAGGGACCCAAAACCTGAAGGGACTGTGGGCAGCCTGAAAGCCTAAAAGTGCCCCTTAGCCTGTCACCCAGGCTGGCCATATCCCAATGGGGTGAGAGACACCACTGGGGGGGTGGCCAGCCTGCAAACATCCATAAGCCCCTCTCCCAGGCTGGCCAGGTACCCCAGTAGGGGCCCAAAACCTGAAGGGACTGTGGGCAGCCTGAAAGCCTGAAAATGCCCCTCAGTTCCTCACCCAGGCTGGCCACACCCCAATGGGGTGAGGATCCACACTGGGGGCTTGGCCAGCCTGCAAACAGCCATCAGCCACTCACTCAGGCTGACCAGGCACACCAGCAGGTGGACATCCCCAGAGGGGTCCCAGACTGTGAGAGGGCACAGGTCGGGCTGACGAACCTCCCTAGTGCACAAATTTTTGTGTACCAGGCCCCTAGTATTACATAATGGAATTGAAAACATGGGCTCACCTACCTGACCTCTCTAAGTCAATATAAGAAGGGCCAAGCCACTAGGCCTATAATCTCAACCACAGCCATTCACCTTATGGCAGCTATTAGAGTTATGGGCATAATTTATTACTGGGGGAATGAACATTATCTGTGTCTCATACTTGAAATTCCAACTCAGCTGAGTGTCAATATGAGTCATAATAAGTAAGAAATAGCCCCCAAATGCTAGAAGCTTCTTATTTGGTGTCATAAAAATATCATTTAATCCTGGAAGAAGTTTTCCAACAAACCACAGTAGCTCCCTTCTCTTTCATGAAATTAAAATACACAGACACAAATTTATAAATGCACACAGAGAAATTTCTGTTGCAAGATACATCTTTGTTTTCAAAAACAGAAATAATAATCACCAGGCTAGAGAATATGATGCAAAGTGCTCCCCATAAATTACCAGCCAGAACACCAAGTACTAAGAACAAGGAGGAGTAAAGGGCATGTTGTAGCTATAGAAATAAATACAAAAGCACAGTTTACAAGAGATGGCTACCCAAAGGGTGACCAAGCTGTTCTTCTAAGGAAAACAAGATATTTCCATTAGGGAGTCTAAGGGGAAATCCCTTGAAAGGCAGAGTACAAATGTACTAATTGGCTAGATAATCCCAAATACTGCATCTGAGCTCATAGCACACAGACAAATGAGGAGCATCAGCTTCCCCACACACACCAGGCTCCTGGGGAGGTCTGATGCTCTGAAGCATCTCTGCACATTTTCAGTGGATGAAAGGTTTATAAAGAAAACATGTCCCTCTAAATAAGCCTAGCCCTGCACACACACGAGTGCATTGGTGATATAGCTCAGGTCTTTCAGCTGCTTTGTGTGGCAGCTGGCACCCTGATGTTTGACCTCTGCTCACAAGGCTAGTCCTGATTAAACTGCTCTTGCCCTTCTTCTCTAAGGACTTGTATCCTTCTCGTCTATTGTGGGTTTGCCAGACTTAGAATCACTTTCTTCCCTGGGCCAGACCATGCTTCAGTTCTTTTTATCACAATGACATAAAATCTGAAGACACTAAGAGACAGAACTCTCAAAGAGTGTCACATGACCTTAATTTCTTCAGCAAAGGCAATGCTAGGAAGAGCCTAGATAGTACTCATATTAAACCTGGCCTCTGCCCAGCTATCAGAACCTTCAATCACCCAAATGATCCTGAACCCCTGAGCTGGACTTCACTCAACAATGGAGATAGACAACAAAACGGTCTTCACCACAGCTCAGAGCAGGACCCCTGAAAGTGACCGAAGGATGCTCCAGCAAACAGAATGGGTGCTCTTTACTTCCTCTGGAAATTATGATTTCAGATTAATTAAAGCCACTATATCATCCCTTTTCTTATTTTTTATTGATTTCAGAGAGAAAGGGAGAGACAGATAGAAACATCAACAACGAGAGAGAATCATTAATTGGCTAACTCCAGCACCCACTGGGGATCGAGCCCCAACCTGGGCATGTGCCCTAACAGGGAATGAACCATGACTTCCTAGTTCATAGGTCAGTGTTCAACCACTGAGCCGCACCAGCTGGGCTATCATCCCTTTACTTTATCTGTAGAATGACCATTCGGTCATGTCTGCCTCCAACAATCCTGGTTTACATGCATTGTCCCTGAGTAATTATTTTAATACACCTTTGCACACTTAAAAGTATTCCGCTTTAGAAAATCATATTGTCAACCTACTTATTCAGGGTATCAAGAGCAAATTCCTCTTTGATCCATCCAAAGTAACATATGCATCAGAGAACAAACAGAATTCCTAAGTCAAGGGACTTGAAGCAGAAGACTGGGGATACAGAAATGATACTCGTCCTCCTTTGGCACAGATGTCAAGCTTATCTTTCTGTAAGGCTGCATATTCTGAAGAAAAAATAATCATAATCTGGAGGTCTCATCTGTTCCCAGTAAGTAGATAATGTGTTTCATGACTGTGTTAGTCAGGATCCCAATGGGAAACAGATGACCACTTGAACTAGGATAATTCAAAGAGCTGTTTATTTATGACAGCATAGATATAGGGGACCACAGGAATAATATGGAAATCTGACACTAAGGTGCTAACCAAGCTGTTAACCTCCATCATAGGAAGGAGAGGAGGGACAGACAGCATCTTGTAGAATTGGCTCCTTGAGAGGAAATACCCCACATAACACAGCTCAAGCCTCCCTGCTCTAAGAAACCCATCCGCACAAACAATCTTGGACCATAAGGATGCTACTCTGAAGTTCTAGCACAAATGACACCACATATCTGGCACTCACACACACTAACTTGTGTTCTTACACTTTTCTACAGGTCAAATAGGTACTATTTTGTAATCTAGACCATAAACTCTAAAAGGAAAAGACCACATTTCTTATCTCTACATATCTTAAGCATTATAACACCAGTGATTCTAAACCTTTTGTTTTTCCACCACAGCACAGAAAACCAATGGCATGCACATATAAAACATTCCCCAAAGACATTCACTGGATTATGCATAATTCCCACCATATGCCACTATTTCTCCCCAACTCAGAAGAGCATGACAGAATGGAGATGATCAAGATCAGGTTGTTTTACAGACTCTTTAATCTACTCTGACTTTTTAATGACCTCTTACTATTAACTGGTATGTGCCAACCCACCTCACATCAGTTCCTGCACAACATGCTGGATGGTGGGAAGGAGGAAGGATTCACTAAGTGGACACAAGCGGAAGTGCAGGCTGTCTCCATCACTTCAAACACAAATGTAGGCCTGTAGAAGAGTCCGAGACCCTTGGTATGCTATTGATGGTTCTCAGAAAATATCCCACGTTTACAAAAACAGAAAAGGGCAGCCACACTTGCCTTCCATGCTACCTAGTCTAGCCCTGGATTTTACAGATGAAGACTTTGGGATATGTTATCTGCCTGTGGTCACACAAGACATTAATCAAGGTGGCTATGGAATCCCGAACTAAATCAAAGACAGTCGAGAAAAAAACAAATACAACAAGAAAAACCTCCTTTCTTACCTAGAAACTAATAGCTTCATTTGCATTTACTGAATGCAGACATCTACTGTCTAATTTGTGCCAGTTACTGCAGATATACAGTAAATAAAACAAAAAAAGGGGCTGCTCCCAGATGAAGGTAGTATTTATCTAAGTCAGGGAAGACTTTCTAATAAGGTGATGTTTGAGCAGAGAGGTAAAGGGAGAGAGAAAGTCATGTGGGGCCCTAGGGCAAGAGTGTTCCAGGCAAATGCAAGAACCAGAGAAGCATGTGCTTCCAGGGCAAGTTCCAGGGAAGGCCATTGCTACCAGCCTGGAGGGGCAGCAAGGAGCAAGGGGCTGAAGATAAGGTCAGAGATTGGAGGTGGGAAACGGTCATGTGGGATCATGCATTTTATATCAAGTGAGATGGAAAATCAATGAAGGATTTACAACAGAAGAGAACTATAATTTGTTTTTAAAATATCAACCCAGCTAGTATGTGGAGAAGAGGCTTGGCAGAACAAGGAAAGAAGCAAGGAGGGAACTATTGTAACAATAGAGAAAGAAGGAGGCAGTTTGGACTAGGGTAGACATGTGGTGATGAAAAGTGGTCAGATTCTAGACATATTGCGACAGTACTGCTGACAGGATTTGAGGTTTGACTGGATGTGAAATGTGAGAGAAAGAAGGAAGTGACAGATAAGGCCCAGATGTTTGGCCAGCGTAACTGAAAGACTGAAGAGGATTTACCAAGAAAGAAGAATGAGAGAAGAGCAGATTTGGAGAGGAAGCTCAAGAGTCTTTCTGAAAACGCAAAGCTAGATCTGCCTTTTACAAATTGAAGTGGGATCCTCAGTGGCAATAAGACACAAGGGTATAGAGTTGCAAAGAAAACTTGGGAATCATCTGCACAGACGTGGCATGATGAGCCATAGGACAAGATCTTAGGGCAGACAGAGAAGAGGGCCGAGGACTGAGCCCAACTTCACATAGTGGGTTGCCTTCCCCAGACATCACATTTGCTCTTTAACCTTGACTTCCCACAAATAGTGTCTCAGATTCTCCTTCAACAGCAACTGAAGGACAATGCACTGATGGAATGTCAATGAGCCTCCTCCTCTCCTGTGGCTTGCTTCCCACTCCAGCAGCTGAAAGCCCTTCAAAGAGGCTGCTCCAGCAGAGAGAATGGGGAAGGGGGTCACAAACACCAGGACCAGAGAACAAGGAGCACCACCACTTACCATGGAAAGAAGAGAAAGGTGACACCTTGGGGACTTTCCCAGACAGCACTCACTAGGCCATCAGCAAATAGAATGGGCAATAAGAGAAGCAGAGGAAAACCAAGCTGACAGTGGGGCAACTTCTTGATGAGGGCACATCCCAAAGAGGAAGGGGGTCTGGTCATAGTCCTGATAATTAGGTCCATCATGACATAATAGTCAGTGAATGCAGGACAGAAGGTTACAGGCATTGCAGGTTGAATCATTTGTGTCAAGGACAGAATGGCAGCAGCAGGTCCTCACACAGCTGAGGCAGGAGCTTTGGTTGGATACTGGGAAAGCCTTACAGATTTACTAGTAGCTTCTCGGAGACTTGGCTTTCTCTCCACTCTGAATCTGAAGTGGTTAAATAGACCTCCCTTATAGGGAAACATTTTCAGAAATAACTTATGAAAAATTTTTTTCCAAGTAAAAAATAGCACCATCATGTTAAGTTTTAGATGGTTAAAAATAGGTAAGCTCCCATTGTGATGAACTCAAGGAACTTGCCAATTATTTTAATGAACTAAAATGGTGCCAGGTTCAGGGATCTGGGGGGGGGGGGGGGAAAGAATGCCAACATCCAGTTTCTGTTTAATAGATCTACAAGCAAAGGGAAATAAACTCAACAAAGGAAAGACATTTCATGAATACACAAACACAAATATTTGCCCCCTCTGTCTCACTGGGGATATTCTTTCATTGATTTTACAGAGAGAGGAAGGGAAAGGAAGAAAGAGAAGCATCTATGTAGAGAGAAACATCAGTCGGCACGTCCCCAACCAGGGATGAAATCTGCAACCTGGGTATGTGTCCTGACCAGGAATTGAACCCACGACCTTTTAGTGTATGGGACGATGCTCAACCAACTGAGCTACACCAGCCAGGGATGTATGCAGATTTTTTAATTAATTATTTGGAACATGAGATGGCACCCAATTAGATAGCTAGTTCTTCTAGGTGAAAAATAAGGGCTATTAAAAAAAAAAAACACTTCTATTGGAAGAACAAAGCTGCTAGGAAGAGCTCAGCTATCTCCTCTCATTCACCATGCAGAAGCTCACAATCAGCTTCTCTTGTTATTGAAATGACTGTAATAATCAATCAGATTATTATTGCAGATAACCGACTGAAGTCAGACGAACAAAGCCCTGTTTGCAGAGTGTAACAACAGTCATAAGTAATAGTTTTGAAATTAGCTCTGCAGATCTCCAGCTGTGTCTCTGATTCTGGGAATATTGCTGGCCCTGGGAATATTGCTCTACCTCTCTGTGTCTTGGTTTCTTTGTCCATAAAATGAAGCTATAGTACCTATCTCATTGGGTTATGAGAACTGAATATGATGATAAATGTATAGTAGTTAGCATATACCTTAAAGTTAGGACCTGCTGTTGTCATTCTGTCCTTGGCACAAATAATTCAACCTATATTTATATAATGGGTCCAAAACATGGATTTAATTTTACCATCTAGAAAAATGATATTGTGATGTTATTTATTTATTTTTTAACCATCATTTCTTTTTGTTTTCCTTTTTTTTTTAATTTTTATTGTTGAGAGTATTACAGATGTCTTCCTTTTTCTCCTCCATGGTCCCTGTCCACCCAGTTCCTGTCCCACCCCAGGCCTTCACCACCCTATTATCTGTGTCCATAGGTAATGCATATATGCATATAAATTCTTGGATTAATCTCTTTCCGCACCCCCCTCACCCCTTCCCTCTGAGACTGTCAGTCTGTTCCATGTTTCTGTGCCTCTGGTTCTATTTTATTCTGACAAAGACATGCAAGCAACATCTAAAATGCCAATGCAGCTACCCAGGGGGTTCTCTGATGAGCTCATATCCCTAACGGGCATTTATAAAAGAAGGAAAAAGGACAGAACCAGAGCAAGCTGTGTTTAGTAGCACTGACCAAGTGCTTGGCAATATAACATACAAAATGAACTGAGGTTCACAAAGAAAAAGTGACAAAGACAACAAAAATAATGTTTAAAATTATCTCTGTGAGTCGATGTTCTGGATGAAGTACTCCAAGACACCATCAATATTCTAATTCCACTTGCAGTTTTAAATTTCATAGATGGATTTATGATGATACTTAAGAGCAAAAAAAGAATTGGGGGGAAAAATCAGTTCAGTGGTGGAATTTGGACTAATTTGTCTTCAATGTCCTGAGGAAAATAGAGGCCCTTCTGGCCTAAAAAGGTACTGACAACACCGGTTGCCTTGTCCCCATCCCAGCAAGCAAGCACCACCGGCCACTGGGAAAGCTGAGTGTGGCAGACCAAAGGTTACAATGCATGTAGCCAAGATGTGGTCAATGTTTTACAAAATCCTTATATTGGAAGAATCCACTCACTCTTTTGTTATGAATTAGGGATTTATTAGGGTTGCCAGATTTCGAAAATAAAAATATAAGGAATCCAGTTAAATTTGAATTTCAGATAAACAGCAAATAATTTTTAACATAAGTATGTCCCATGCAATATTTGTCAACCTGCACATTGGGTTATCGGCAACTTGTCATTTTAGCAGGACCTCAGGACAGGAAGGAAGGGATTCTTCTATTTTGCAAAGAGTAGAAGTTCTGCATGACATTTTGCTCCTTGTTTGTGAGGAAGGTATTTATCGTTGATCACTTTCATTGATCTAATCCAGCAGTTTTAAAACACACATGTGCATGCATGCACATGCACAGGCACATGCACACATGCACACACACACAGTTCTTTTGAAAACAACTTCTGATGTGAAATCCTAATAAATACTGCAGGGTGTTTTGGGGGGTTGTTTTATTTTGTTTTGTGTGTTATTGTTGTTTTCAAAAAGGAGGGGAAGGTCCTCTGGTTGAATGGAGAAGTTAGGAGTAGGAAGAAAGAGGATGGAGGGTCTAGATGTTTGCCCACTTGGATTCACCATCTTTGCCCTCAGGTTGCCCCCAGAGGATCTCCTTGGAATAAAGGGACTCTACAGAACAGATGTAGAACAGTCCCACCAAGTATTATTTGATATTGAATGCCAAGGTTCATTTAATGTAAGCCTTATCTGTATATCTCCTTGTCCTAGACAGGGTTTTTTCTCACTGCAGACAATAGCATTAAACTCCCATAAAAGAAACTCTGGAGTTCATCTGATTCTGTGACATCAAATAAGCAGCTAAAAACAAAGTCACCCAACTATCCATCTTATCCACATGGTAACAATAATCCAGGAATTGAAATAAATGTCCAATGTATTAGCTCAATTTTCCAGTTTTCATCTATATATTTACTGCCACATAGACATAGTCAACATTCTTCCCACCTCAGCCTTCCTCTCAGGATTGGTTCAAAGAATGTTCTCATCATGGGGAATAAGAAATGCTGCTGTCCCACAGTAGTCTTTCCCCCACACTATTCCCATGATTATCTGCAAGAAAGGCATGCCATTTCCCCAGACCTACCTCCATTTGGTATGTTAGGAGTATTTGGGGGCCTTCATATTTATTCAAAGCCTCATTATTCTTTCCCATCATACAGCCTGCGTGTTCTGGCCCACATACTGTTTGGGAGTAATCACTCACTATGATTTCTCACTAATCGTTCTTCACGAAAGACCATTTGCTTTGGGAGAAGCACCACAGAGCCATTCCCAGAGCACATGGAGGGAAGCCATCCTTGACCAGCTTAAAAACCCAACTTCATACCAATGCTGTGGGCGGTATTCTTCCACCTATGGACACAAGCCTGATCAGTTTGCTCATTAAAAGTTGTTTACTTACAAAAAAAGCTACTAAAGTTAATAAGTGAATTTAGCAAGGTTATAGGATTCAAGATCAATATACAAAAATCAATTGTATTTCTGTATGCTAGCAACAAAGAATCTCAAATTGAAAAAAAATAAGTACCATTTATAATGCCATCCAAATAAAGTGAAATACTTAGAGATAACTCAAACAAAATTTGTGAAAGACCTACACTGAAAATGACAAAAGGTTGCTGAGACCAATTTTTAAAGACCTTAATAAAAACCACATTCATGAGTTGGAAGACTTAATAATGTTAAGATGCTAATTCTCTCCAAATTGATCTAGAGAGTCGTTGTAATGCCAATCAAAATACCAGAAATTAACAAACTCATTCTAAAATTCGTAGGAAAGTGAAAAAAACAAAAAACAGAATAGCCCCAATGCCTAGACAGTTCCTGGCACACAGTAGGCTCTCAAAAAAATTTTTTAATGAACTAATATGCCTAACTATGAATTATAGTATATAACCTACAGCATAATATTGAGTTTGGTGTAATAAAAGCATGAGATTACCAACTTTTTCGGCATTATTTTACATCTTAAAACCACGTGTATGAGCTCACATTGTCATCCTATTAAATAAGTAATGTGTGATTTGTATATATTCTTTAATTCTCTGCTATCATTGAGTTATTTTCCACTGAGAACACATGTGATAGGTGACCATGGTTCTTTTACAAGCCTGAATGGCCAACAGCCAAAGAACTGTATTAATTCAACAATTCAGAAATATTTTACATGACCCAGCAATTCTAGTTCTACATATATTCCTAAAAGAAATAAGTAGCAAGTCCATCAAAAGATTGTTCACAATGGCTTAGTTTACAAAAACTAAAAGTTGGAAACAACCCACATTAGCATCATAGAAGAATAAATAAGTGGTGGGATCATTATGCAATGGAATATTACATCGAATAAAAAACAAGCTTTTACATATTCTTACATGTTAACATGAATGAATCTCACTGAGATAAAGACAAGCAAAAGAAGCCAGACATAAAAGATAATATTGTATGATTCCATTTATAGAAGATTCAACTTACAATGAATTTATATGAAGTATATTGTTATAAACAAAACTAATCTGTGGATACAGAAGCCAAAAAAATGGTTACCTTTGTTGGGGGAATGTAATGGGGCAAGAAAAGCCTTCCAGGGTACAGGAAATGTTCTATGTCTTAATTTGGATGACACTTCATAGGTGTGCACGTGTGTGTGTTGCCATATATATGCATAAATTCATTGAGTTGTACAGTCAAGATCTATGTACTTTACAGTATGTATTTTATACATGGATATGCGTGTGTATAACTGTGTGGTCTAAGTGTTTTACATGGGTTATCTCATCAATCTTCCCACTATGTATTGTGTGTGTGTGTGTGTGTATATATATATATATATATATATATATATATATATATATATATATATACAATTTCTGCCCGTCTGACATTTTGTTGGAGATACACTGATGACCAGAACAGTCATGGTCTTTCCCCTCAGTATAGTGAATCTTTGATGCCAGCTCAGTATCTATCCTCAGTAAATTGTTGGTGGCCTGAACTGAGCACTCATTTTGCACACTAACCATTTAAACATTTTTAAAAGACTATTGCTGATGCTGACAGCAACAGTGGTATTTCATATTTCTTTCAAACATGTTTTGTTTCATTTTAAGCTTTTTCAATCCAAGGTCATCCTCATTATGGAAAGATCCCAGAACCATCTCCCCTCTCCAGCAAAAGAACTACATGCACTTGAAAGATTTCAAAATTGATTCTCTGTGCTGTGAGCATTCACCATGTCCCAGGGACTTGCGTGCTAAAATCCAGAGCAATGAACACACCTATGAAAAATGATGCTTTTGAGCCTGCCCCATGGTTTAGTAAATTTGAAAGTACTCTTAATAATAGTAAGGATCAACATTGACTTTAATGGTCCTCAAATCCATCACGTAATTTCATTAGCCACCCAGCACAGATGCAAGCAGGGGTGATGTCATACTTTTTTCCCCTTGCTCTGAAACCTGAGTCAGGCGCCAGAGATGGAAACCAGTTTTACAGACTCTAATCGGATTAAAGCTTCTGGCAGCCGCTGATCAATAGGTGGTAGCTGGAGGAATCCCAACATGTACAAAGCCCTCTCAGACCCCTTTCTGGGCATGACCTCACTCATGCAAAAAGGAGGTGCAGATGGCTGCCTTCTGCAAGTGCACAATGTCAGGATGGTATATCTGAAGGCACTCTTCTATTTCCAGTTTCCTGGGGACCCAGGTTCATATGGGAGAGAGCTATCACTTATGCAGCCACCTGAATATTGCTCTCTCTCTGATTTTACCCAAAAGGAATCTCTACATGCTCACACACACTCATCATGTAGAAAACTAGCAATTGCAATCAGGGACTGTGGAGTTAGTCACAACTTGATCTGAAGCCTAGCTCTTCCACTGACTGGTTAACCCCGAGCACGCAGCCCTACCCTCTGAGACTCAGCTTCCTCCTCTACAAGGTGGAGATGATAACGCCTGCCTCATCCAGGTGGAGTGAGATAAGGAACTCCGTGTATAAAGCACTTATGACAGTCCTTGGGCCTATGTACTTCAACGCTCAATAACTGAGACCTAACAATGAGAAGAAATGATCGACTACAATTAGCAGCTACCAATTATCGTTACAGTTCATAAAACTCTGAAATTTCTCCTCACCACCAAAAGGAGAAATTTTTTTGCCTTTATCATTTTCCTTACCTCAATTTTCCCATCTCTCACACGTAGCACAAGCAAGAAGCCAGCGCTTAGATGTGCTTATAGCCGCCAGGTTGCTTTAACAAAAACTTCAATAACATGGCAAAATACAATGACCTCATCATCTCAATGTTGCAGCAGTAAAAATCAATGCTGCTCAAAAAGCCTGACAATCAATCAAGGTCTAGCCAGATATCTGTGGAAGTCAAACAGGCCGTAGAAAAAAATTGATTCACCCAGGGATCTCATTAAAAACTCTGCAGCAGTATTTCCCTGATGTAAGCTGGGAGGTTTCGTTTGGGTTGCTTTTTTTTTTAACTGTGGAATCCCTGTGAGATCAGGGCTATATGTCTCCCCAGCAGCTGGCTTGGGAGCACTTTTATTAGTTGGATTACCAATGCACATGGTCATTCCTAAGTCAATGTCACTCCACCCCCACCCTCCCACCCCTGTGGCAACTCAGACCTTCTCGATTGAAAGCGCATGCTGCCTTAGTTTGGAGTAAGTTCTTAAAAGATTAATAAACATGCTTTCTTTTTATTTTATATATACAGTTGTGTTGTAGTTACAGAAAGCATGATTTCAAGAGAATGCATTTCAAACCATGGGCCTTTTTCTAAAACTTTGTAATTCAAATGTTAATATAAAACAACTTTCCCTCTTCTGAGCTCAGGTCATTTTAAGAAAGAGCACCTGCTATAGGCCCAGCATTCTTCTGGGCTCTAGAGATAGACGGGTGAATAAAGGATGAATAAAGCAAGAGCCTTCTCATCTCTGGGATTGTGAGACCACCAAGCACAGATGCCACTAACTCCAGACCCAGTCCCGGAAAAAAGACAAACAGGATGAGAGACAGGCCCTGGCACACACCACTGAGTTAAACCTTTTTTCCTCTCCAGCAGTGAAAAGGCTACTAGACTCGATTATCCACTCCAGACCAATCAGAAAAGAGTGGAAACTTAAACTAGTAGGAAAAATTGGGGAACTAGGTTAAGAAGCAGCATTGGCAAACTATTCGTTTAGAAATCCAATCAAAATTGATTTAGGAACTCAGCTCTTAGCCTAGCCCATATCTCATGCATACATGGTGGGAAAGGGAGTGAGTTTACATATTGCAGATTATATATTCTTCAATGTCTCAGGGGTACACTGGAATTTATTTAAACAGTTTCCCTACGATAAGTGTCATATTTATCTCACGGGTTTTTTGTGATAATTAAATGAAGTAATGTACACCAAAGTATCTAGAAAACCCCTGGCTTATATGAAGTAATCACTGAATGACAGCTGTAACACTCAGTTCTGTAGAGCAAAAGGACCATGACCTCAGGTGCTATGACCCCTGGCAAGCTTCTGTTTTTTCTTACTTTGAAGCAGAATAAGCAGACTTTTCTCTAGATACACCAACCTTAAAAGATCTCAGCTTAGCTACCAGTAACAATCTAACCTTGGTAAGAAATTTAGAAATGTATTCAACAAAAAAACATAAAGATGAGAAAAATACCAGTAATCCTAACCATTGTAAATAGGTTAAATTCCCTTATTAAATGATAACAGACTTGCACACTGATTTTTTTAATGAGCTCCAGCTATATGCTATTTACAAAATAACACAGAAAGTTTGAAATACACAGATGTCCAAAAACAGACCAGAAAAATGCAAAAAAAAGTACAATAGCAATATTAATATTAGCTCATATAGAATTCAAGGCAAAAAGAAAGTTATTTCATATTGATAAACAGACCCATCAAAATATATAGCAACCATGAACATTGTCACCAATATCTTATGGCAGCAAATACATAATGAGTAAGTGAGCACTCACAGTGTGTCAGGCACAGTTCTAAGTGCTTTACATTCAACAACTCATGGAATCCTCCCAGGAGCCCTATAAGTAATGGCATGATTTTCAGCTGAGAAACTTTGTCAAGGTCTGTCAGCTCAGGAGAGTGGAGCTGTATCCAAACCAGGCAGATGTACCAGCATTAAGGTTTTTGACTTTTTACTATTCTGTCTCAAAAAGTTCATAAAAAAAGTGCTAGAAATAGAAAAAAATGTTGTCAAACTCATAGATACACTGGGAAAGGTTAACAAACCATTCCCAAAATCTGTCACGTTAAGATGATTTAAAAAATCCTATATAATAAGAGGCTAATATGCAAATTGTCCCTATGGGCAGGAGTACAACCGACTCTGAGAGTTAGACGTGTGCTGACCACCAGAGGATGGCACAGAACATGGTGGGCGTTGGTGATGGAGCAGGCAGCCAGGGGAAGAGAGGCCCCAGCCAGCAGCCGGCAGACACTAGGGACTCTACCTGTACACGAATTTTGTGCACTGGGCCTCATATTTATATAGATTGACTTCATAGCAAATCATGAACTCTCTAATAAGGGGAGAGGGTACATTCTTTTCAAATGTCCATGAAATGTTTTTTAAAATATAGGAAGAGAAAGATCATTTAATAGGCCATAAAAAAATTCTCAATATATTTCTAAAAGTAATTTTTATAGGATCAACTCACTGATTAAAACGGAATTAAGTCTAAAACCCCATTCTTCTAAATAAAGCAAATAAAAACTTAATTTATAAATTATTTGGAAATTAACATAATTTGAAACACTAAATGGAAAATTCTATGGGATGTAGCCAAAATCTTACTCAGGAGAAAAATCATATCTTTAAATAAGTTTTTTCCTAAAACAAGAAATGTCTAGAATAAATGTTTTTGGAACATTAGACTCAGAAGCCAGAAAAAGAACATCAAAATAAACCAAAGAAACCAGTGAATTAGAAAGTTTAAAACAATAATTGTTGAGTAAGACTAAGGCTAGTTCTTAAGTGGGGGAGGGAGTATTAAGAGGAGTTTGAAAAATATGACAAAAGGAAAAAATATCAGAGAACATTTAATATTACTAATGAAAAATTAAATATAACTACAAATAGGGAAAAATTTATTTTTAATAAAGTAGCACTACTTATAACTTTATATCAATAATATGAAAGCAAAAAAATTAACTATTTTCTGAAAACTATTTGATTTTTTTTTTAAAGATGAAAAATTAAAAGAATTAGTGAACTCAACCTACCCAAAAAATAATATTTCAGATGTTGGTTTTATAAAAAAGTTCTATAAAGCTTTTCAGAATTTATTTCACAAGGCTAATATGAATCTGATATCAAAAATGACCAAGATAGTGAAGGAAAAGCAACCTATAAGTCAAATTCACTTATGAATATGCTATACATATATACCCTAAAAAGAGCACTAACAAAAAGAACCACCAACACATTAAAAGAACAATACAGCACCTCAAATTTACTTTAGGAATTCAAGGATGAGTCAACATTAGAAAATCTAACAATATAATATACTGAATTAATAAATTAAAATAAAAACCAAATGATCGCTTTGATAGTACAGAAAATGCAGTTGATAAAATTCTATATTCATTCATGTTAAACCTATGAATAAACCAAAAATAGAAGCAAACTTATCTAATATGATACAGAACATTTTTTTTTAAAGCAGTAACAGTCTTTTTTTTTAAGTTAATATTATCTGGGAGGGGGGGGAATTTAATGGCTATTTAATATTAAAAAGAAATTATAGATACTTAACAACCAAATACAATGAGTGAACCATTATTGGATTCTTTGTTTAAAATAATAATAAAAAATAAAGGTAGCAATAAAACCTATCTGGGGCACAAGATATGTAACATATAGAGCAGTAAAAAGTTCATATATTTTATGAAGAGGTCTGATTAGTCAATTATTTTAAAAGATAATTAATCTCTTTTCCCTCAAAAGTAAAGAATCATGATGAACAGGAAATTTCAAAAGAGGAAACACAATTGCCCAAAAACACATGAAAAGATAGTCAACCTGATTAGTAACCAAAGAAAGACAAATTAGAAGAACAATGAAATATTATTTTCTCCTTTAAGATTAGCAAAGACTAAGCAGAATAATAATATTTAAAGTTGGAGAAAGTATAACTATTCTGCTGGTGAAGTGTAAATTAGTTCAACTTATTGGAGGTAATGATTTGACATTATATACCAAAACTTTACTTATGTATTCCTTTAGACCTAGCTGTCAAACTTGTACAATCTGCCCAAAGGAAATAATTGAACAAATGGATAAAAATTAATGTATTTGAAGCATTGTTTATAAAAATTTATAATTAAATCTAAATGGCCAATTACATTGTGCCATAACCATATAATCGGTACTTTCATGTGTTGGAAAGAACAAGTAAATCTATATTTATTAGCATATAAAGATGTGCATGAAATATTTTGATATTTTTTAATATTTTTTATTGATTTCAGAAAAGAAGGGAGAAAGAGATAAAAACATCAATGATAACAGAGACTCATTGATTGGCTGCCTCCTGCACACCTCCTACTGGGGATCGAGCCCTTGAGTGGAATTGAACCTGGGACTCTTCAGTCTGCAGGCTGATGCTCTATCTACAGAGCCAAACCAGCTAGGGCTGTGCATGAAATATTTTATAAAAGAGCATATCTAATATGATTTTCTTTACCTAAAAAAAGATGTATGTGCACTGATACCTGTGTTTATAGAGATACTAGGGGCTTGGTGCACAAAATTTGTGCCCTGGGGGGAAGGCAGGTTCCTCAGCCCAGCCTGCCCCCTCTCACATATTGGGAGCCCTCAGGGGGTGTCCTACTGATGGCTTAGACCCACTCCCTGCTCCTCTTGGGGAGCAGGCCTAAGTCGCAGTCTGGCCTCCCTTTGTGGGAGACAACCAGGCTAATCAGGGGAAGCCACCAGCCCCATCACCCCACTGCTGCAGCCACTGCCAGTCACCGCAGCCACCAAGGTGTTTTCATCAACACAGGCTCCAGTCCCTTCACCGTGAAAAAATGACAACTTTCTTTAGGCATTTTCAAGATGTATCTTTCATAGGATATGACATTTCTGTCTTTTCTTTTTTTATCCTCACCTGAGGATATGTTTCTACTGATTTTTAGAGAATGTGGAAGAGAGAGGGAAAGACAGAGAGAAACATCAAAGTGAGAGAAACACTTTGATTGGTTTCCTCCTGCATGAGCCCTGACCTGGGCCCCAGCCAGGGAGGAGCCTACAACCTAGGTACATGCCCTTGGTCAGAATTGAACCCAGACCCTGCAATTAGCAGGCTGATGCAGGATATGACATTTCTTAGCCCTCCAGCAGTAGACCTTCATTCTTTTCTCCAGGGGTGTGGTGGAAAAACCCTAGATCACCTTTAGGGATTCTTATTACCCAAGTTACTAAGAATATTACCAGTGGCATACAGGGAGCTTAGCCAATGAGCGTTAAGGAAAGGTGTTTCCACTATAGTTCACTCCCGACACCGCCTCCACCCCTGCCCCTCCAATCCAAGCTCCACCCTTACTGAGGCCTGTAGTCTAGGATGCAGGCCTGGGCAGAAGACCCCAAAGCCCTTCTGATCACCAGCTTCATAGAGTCCAGGCCTCTGCAATCACCAGCTCTGATCCTGGCCCCTGCCATCGCCGGCTCTGTCCTTGCCCCACTGGCAGCCTCTGGCCAAGGCTACAGGCCTGGGCAGGAGACCCCCAAGCCCCTCCAATCACTGGCTCCACCCTTGCCCAGACCCCTGAGATCTCAAGCTCCACCCATGCCCAGGCCTGAGGCCACTGACCCAGGCCTTATGCCTGGTAGGGCACCCTCATACCCCTCCTATCACCGGCTCTGTCCCTGCCCACTCTGATCACCGGCTCTGCCCTTGCCCATGACTGAGGCCTCTGGCAAAGGCCTTTGGCCCAGTACCCTCTGGTCACCTGTTCTGCCCCTTGGGCTTTCCTGCTTCCCCTGCCACCTGCCTGGCTAACAGGCCTGACCACTTCAGTGGTGGGGTTGAGCCTGACTGGGCACCTCCCAGTGGCTATGGGAGAAGCCATCTTGTAGCTATGGGGGAGGCCATCTTTGTGATGGAATGATGCCTAATTTGCACATTACTCTTTTATTAGATAGGTTAGAAAAACTTCTTTAAAAGTATACAACAAAACAATGGTTATGTTTCTAGGTAGAATTAAGCGGACTTTCACTTTCTGTTTTATGTCTAAAATTTTTGGCATTTTATAAACAGTACATGTTTATAATGACAAAAATAATAATAGTGCATTGTGGGAGAGAAAAAGGGACCTTTTGTTCCCTCCTCCCCAGTGAAGGCACAGTTCATGCCCCATCTCTGTGGCAAAGCCACTGGGACTGAGACAAAAACTGTATCAGTACTGGAAATCTTGCCTTGTAAAGCTCCACATGCTTGAGCCTTGAGTCACATCAGGAATTGGCCCCTCTTTAAGGTCACTCTCTTTGCTACTGAAATAACTATTCCACATCTGGGAACAGGAAATGCATTTCCCCAAGGAAGCCCCTGTTTCTAAACCTCCACTCTGGCTTACTATCAGTTTAGGCTCTCGGCCCATAATGGCCCATCTGCTCATCGTGTCTCTTTCGCCAGTTAACAGCCCTCATTATTTTTAAATTGTCTTTACGCACAGATTCAGAGGCAAGGGCAACAAGACTGTCCCCTAAGTCTTCCAAATAAATCGATCCCTGTAATCTGCTTCCCGGGTCCCCTCTGTGAACAGGAGCATAATTGGGGGTGTCATAACCATCATCATATCTTTGACCTGTGAATCAATACTTAAAAGCAGGCACTTAGCACAGGGTGTCTGCCAGGTCAATAGAAGCAGAGGCTGAGGGGGACATAGTCAATAAGATTCAGAGGGGCACAGACTACATCTGAGGCTTCACATACCAGCGGGTGATTCAGGACACGGGTCTAAGATAATGGGCTAGTGAGGAGAGAATGACTCTGGGTAATTACACTCGTAGCTTAATACTGTGTATGGGTAATTAATAAACTATAAATGTCCGGAATGAGTGCACATATTGAGTTATTCCATCATTAAAAATGGTGGCAGTGTTAATATGGTTCCTCTGTAAGGTTCATTAACTGGGCAGCATGTCAAATCAGGGTGGATTTATTTTTTCATTTCTTTCATGTACTCTTTATTTTGTTCGCTTCCATTGTTCATAAATAGAAGTGGTAATTACTGGAAGAAAAAAGCATCTCTCTATTCTTTGGCTGGATATTATAGGGAAAAGTAGAAATTATTTACCTATAATCATCTTGCCACGTTTGCAGAGAAATAAGTGGAAATAAGCAAATAGCTGGAAGGTTCTGGATTTTAAAGTACTTTGAAAACTTTAAAGCTCTAAATATTAGTAAGCTGCTGTATGCCATCTTATACTGTGTGTATCTGACCTCAAAGTGATCTTTAAGTTAGAGAAAGTACTGTACAGAACCATTCAAACCACCTAGCTTTCCATGGAGAGCTGTACATACCTTTAGAAGAGTTCTCTACGTTTGCCACACCTCAGCATACCACAGGCTTCCCCAGCATCGCTTGGGAAAAGCAGTCAGAGAACCAAGAAAATGAAGCGAGGGTCTAAGAAAAATAGAATAGCCAACAGATAAATAGAAGGAAAGATGGGCACATTTGGGGCATTTTTTGAAGGCAGAACAGATTTAGTGACAGATTGCAAGTGCGAACGCCCTAAGGGTGCAGGTATTTAGAGAGCTCGCAAAAGTCGCCCACAATAGAGTGCTAATGACAGCACTAGACCAAGTAAGACCTGGCTTTCCTAGCCCCACCCCCTTCTACCTCAAGTGTCATCCAAAATAGTGGCCTTCATTTCAAAATGAGAAAAGAGGAGTATGATGCACAAAAGGGAGAGGGAGAACTGATCGGATCCCTTTTGCCCTAAACCGACAGGCTGGCCTGAGCTGGGGAAGGAGGAAAAGTACTAACCTTCAATGAAATATACTGATTCCATTATTACATTGGCCAGGACATACTAACAGATGACCACTGCTAATGGAAAGGGGTTAGAAAGCTGTTATGATTTGCCTTAAATTTTATCTTTCAGCCAGGGGCAGGGAAGACTACCTCCACAAAATGTAAAGGGCCAATGGAAGAAAAAATAGTAATAATAAAGTTATTTTATTGTTATAAAGTCATGCTCATTCAATGAAACATTTGCTTTAGGGAGGTCAAGACTAACATGGCCAACAAATGCTCTTTATGGCCAAGCCCAGTTAAAGATACAAACTTATGTCTACTTGATGATAGACACCTCCAGCGCCAAGCAGAGCTCGCAAGAGCCCTTTTTTTAGGGTTAAATCTGCAATGACGAGCCTGTCCGTTAGACACAAAACTGTTAGGAGCTGATAGGAAAACAAAGAGTGTTGTTGTTGTTGTTGTTGTTTGTTGTTGTTGTTGCCAAGGCTGCTGCTACTGCTGGTATAAGTCATAAAGCCCGCAAGTCTTGGGAAGCAGAAATCCTGCACTGAATTTATGATTTGAATAGATTCCTCATGGGCAAACATAATCCTTAATTTGACATTTCTTCACTTAGTTGTTTTTTCCATATTGTTCACATCGATCCTTGCCACTTGATTTATTCTTAACATAATGCACTTGTACATTTGCTGTTGTGATTATTATCTCCTAAAGCTGACTTGGCACTTTCTCCCTGGGCCCTTATTTCCAGCAGCTTATAAATTTTATGAACAAATTACCTTTTATTTATCAACCTCCTCCTCTGCCCAGCAGTAAATTTTTTAGAAGGTTGTCAGAGAGAGCACAACTGCTCTTTTTCATATGAGCCTCCTTAATGAAGGAAGCTATCATCTTCGAGGGAAAATATAAGCCAAGATGGTGCTTTCTTTTAAATTACTGCATTACTTAAAAATAAAGAAATAAATATGATTTAGGAACTATAACACAAAGCAAAATATGGTGACAGTCCTGTAAAAACAGAAGTAATTCCTCAGAGGAGGTATTTTGCCAGAATTTCATTTCTTCTGCTATTATAGCTTCTATGTTGGGGTGTTTCCAAAACAGTTATAATTCCATAACCCCATCAAGTTATGCAGGAAGAAAAAAGGGGGAAAGTTCATTATGGTTTCAGGAGTGACATTTGACTTGCATTGGAGTGAGAGGCTGTCAAACTCTGACCTGACAGCCTCCACCATCAGCAATGCTATAAAAAGATACTAAAGTCTCCATGAGGGGGAAAGGATCAGTGTGGATAAATAAACCATAGAGGAAGAGATCCAACATTTACTGAGTACTTTATAACTGGTGACTTGTGTGTTCATCTCATTTAATCTTCAAAGGCTCTCCAAAACAAGTATCATTATCTCTACTTTGCAGAGAAAGACACCGGGATTCAGAGAGGTTGAATAACTTGCCCAAGTTCACACAGTCAATGGTAGAGCCTGGAACTGAGCCAAATCTATTTCGCTAAAATACAGCATTTTAATTTTAGATAATGCTTTTAAACCTTCTTGTTCTTCCCATCAGAATCTGCTAACGATGCCTTTAAAAAGCATTAAAAAATAGCTGATTGGTGAGTGTGATAAATACGGAAGAGGCTGGCATCAAGCTCTAAGGCAGTCTGATTTCTGGATGGCCATTCTGGAGGTAAGAAGCATGGCCACCGTGTCCAGAAGTCAGGAAATTCTCAGTTCTTCTCCATTTCTGTTTCTCCTCTTTACTGGTCATCTCAACCACTCTCCCAGCACCCAGGAGTCCAACCAAGCAGGACCACTTCCATTCACAGAAAAGGAAACTGAGAAATTTGGTCATGTAGGTTTACACAGTGAAGTCTATTCCAACTTCTTCATAACGAAGACAATGGTAAACCTGAATTAACCTCTACCCAGAATTCTAAATTTCACGATTACCTGACATTAAGGAAATGCAGAAGACAGGATGACCAATTACCTCTGTACTCACAAACACCATCTGTCTAATAGTCTAGGGGTAAAATCCTGAAATGCTACCTCATGACAAAAAAACTTCCCATGAAGCTAAAACAAGTAGCAAAAATAAGATAATGTTTTTAGTAGTGCCAAAGAAGCCAAACTTCAATGACAAGAATATTAAAGAATTTTACTGAGGACAAGAAAACACCCTGTGAGATGTGAATTTTGACTCCGAAAAAAGGCAACTACCTTATGCTGCAATTCCACAGGCTGCACTCCAGTTTCTTGAGAAAGAAACAAGAAATTAGGCTCATGTCAGATCACATGAAGGGATCTAAGTACCAGGATTTGCTCTGGGTTGTTACATATTTAACCTAAAGTGGGCGTCTGATGTTCACCTCGGCTTTCAGATATGAACCCATTTCTTTGGGGAATTCCATACTTTGTAAGTTTGGCTGGAGGGAAAGAACGATCTCTTTAGCTAGAGATGTTAGCTATTCTCTTACCACAAGGGCACATCCATGAAGCAAAGTTCCTGCAATCAGAGCATCACATCAGGCTGATGTGCTGAATGCTCCTCATCTTGCTTTCTCTCTTCATGTCCCACTTCCTCTCCCTCTCTCATGCCAGTGGCAACAACAGAAGCTGTAACCTGAAGCTCCTGGCACAGAGCTGCTTTTAAAACTGTGCCATCCAGTATTCATTCAGACATCGAAGTGGTGATACTTGCCTCCTAGGACCAGATCTTTGGCCTGTATTTGGGCATTATTTCTAGAGGCTTACCCTCCAGCCCTCTCTACAACTGAGCTCCCTCTATCTATAGTAAGTCAATGTCCATTTCTGTTGCTTGCAACCAAGAATTCTGACTGAATCAAACTCCAGCTCCAAAAGTATTTGCCTATACAACCCACAACATTCTTTAATGGATGACCTCCATCATTAAAAAAAGTTTAGTTGTATTTTATATGCTCCAATCACTAGGATATAGAATGTAGACTTTGTCATAGGAAATTTCCATTTAAAACAAAAGGGGGGATTATTACTTAAATCAAGTTATCCAAAACAGCAATCATCCAAACGCTTTCTGCCAAACTACACCAAGTTCCTGAGGTACTATTGTGATATGATGTATAACATGATGTATAACACATATTCCAAATGAAAGAAATGTCAAGAAACTATATGTGTGGCTTCTGTTTTGTGTTTGTGTATCTCTGTGTGGGAAGGGAGGGTGGGAGAGGAGGTGTAAGAAATAGAAGCAGGAAATAGTTATAAACACCACCATCATTGATTTGAGGGGTTTTTTTTTAAGGATCTCCCATATTTCCACATTCAGAACACTGAAGTGATATCACACTGTGACTTGTAATTACTGATAACAAGTAGAAGGGCCAGAGTAGGAAGGGTGTAGAGGAGAAAATTATGAAGGTCTCTTATTACAGTTCATGTCCAATTTAAAAAAAGAAAGAAAAAAGTTTACCAGCAATAATTTAGTAAGACCCATTGAACCATTAACCCTAATTTGATTATATCAAAACACCTGGGCCCTGACCAGTTGGGCTCAGTGGATAGAGCGTTGTCGGCCTGGGGACTGAAAGGTCCCAGGTTCGATTCCGGTCAAGGGCATGTACCTGGGTTGTGGGCACATCCCCAGAGGGGATGTGCAGGAGGCAGCTGATCGATGTTTCTCTCCCATTGATATTTCTAACTCTCTGTCCCTCTCCCTTTCTTGCTGTAAAAAATCAATAAAATATATTTTAAAAAAAAAACAAAAACACCTGGAGTTCAAGATACAAAAAACACAAACATTTTTTATGAACTTACTAGAGGCTCAGTGCATGAATTTGTGCACCAGTGTGGTCTCTTGGCCTGGCCTGAAGGATTGGGCCAAAACCAGCTCTCAGATATCTCCCAATGGGTCCTGGATTGCAAGAGGGCACAGGCCAGGCCAAGGGACCCCACCAGTTCACAGTCAAAGCTGGGGAGGGATGTGGGAGGTTGGCCAGCTGAGAGGAACCACGGGAGGGCTCCAGGGCATGCCTGGCCAGTCTCACTCAGTCCTGATCGGCCAGACCCCAGCAGCAAGCTCACCTACTGGTCAGAGCATCTTCCTCCTGGTGATCAGTGCACATCATAGTGAGCAGTTGAGCAGCCTTAGCATATCATTAGCATATTATGCTTTGATTGGTTGAATGGCCGACCGGTCAACTGGATGCTTAGCATATTAGGTTTTTATTATATACGATATGTATATGATGTATGTAAATACTTTAGTCTTACCACGTTAAATTCTACCAGGCAGAGGACTAGAAGCATGAAATTGCTTGCTGTTCCCTCAAGCAATAGGAGTCTATAAAGCAATCTAGGGCATACACGCTGCTCCAGTATTCACGAAAATCCCATGGCTCAAAAAGATCTCCGAGATCAGTTTGAAACCAAAAAAGGAAAGGAAGGAAGGCACTGAATAAAAAGAAAATGAAGAAAAGGTTGGAGAAAAGATAAATTTATTTGAGACAGAAAGCAAGTCACCATTGATGGCAAGGACCATTTGGACTGAATTCATTAATCAAATCAATGAAATGGTTCAATGGTAGGTCAGACAAAATAGTTCAAGCACACGGGTAGATGCAGTAGGAAAACTCAAATGAAAAGATACTAAAAGTAGCAGGAAATCCAAATGAATTCAGAGTGAAAACCAGTGCCCAGAAAAAGGAAGAAGGCAAGTGGTGGAGCAATTGCTCCTTGCGGACTGTGAATTGTGTCAGGCAAATGAAGACATCTGATTAGCTCCTGGCTGTGCTGTTAATAAGGTACAACTCTGCCGACTCCCTGTGATTGCAGCAATTTTCAAAGCATTAGAATGCACACGAGACAAGTGAACGATGGGTTCAAAGGTGTGAATGAAGAAAAAGAGTCTATAATATATTTGTAATGAAAAATGAAGGTGGAAACCAGCCCTGAAATAATATCACTAAATAAAAAATGGGGTGGCACCAGGGGCACCCTGCAGCCCCAAAAGGTAACACCCCAGGCAGCAATAACCAGGCTGGTTCCTAAAACAGAAAAGCACTTTCCCACCCTTTTCCAGCTATGTTTCAAAACAAATTCTTTGAAATAGTTAATTCTTTTTTTTTTTAATGAAACATGTCACACAAATACCTTCTGTGGAGATGTCTAATTATGTAAGATGGAGAGGTCGTGGTGTGACTGCTACTGCTTTCCTCTACTGCCCTTCTGCTGCGTCCCTAATAAGTTGCAAATTCACCTTTGCAGAGCCACACAAAATTCACCCATCAAGCAGTCAGTTAGCAAATAGATATTGAACACTTACTATGTGTCAGGCATTCTTTCAGGCACTGGGATTACAGTAATAAACAAAACAAACAAAAATCTCTGCTCAGAGAGAGCTAATATTCCAGTAGAGGAGAGAGATAACAAGCAAACAAATACATAAGTATATGCAGGAGGTCAGATGATCATAAAAGCCATGGAGACGAAGAGAGCAAGAGCAAGGTGGATTAGGATTCTTGGAGTAAGGAGTCGCTTCATAATCCTACACACAAACGGGGATGATTGGGGGCTAAAAGATGACCTTGGGTCCTGGGCTTTTTTTTTTAATTGTGGTAAGTACACAACATAAAATTGACCAACTCAACCATTTTTGAGTGTATGTCGTTCATGAGTGTTAAGTACGTTCACGTTGTTGTGAATCTCCAATACTCTTTTCATCTTGCAAAACTAAAATTCTCTATCCATTAAACAACACCTCATGCCCCATTCTCCAAGTTCCTGGTGGCCACCGCTCTTCTTTGTCTCTATGAATTTGACTATTTAAGAAAAATCATACAATATTTGTCCAGTTCAGGATTTCTTATGGTGACTAATGAAAGCTACAATGAAGTGTATGATCCGATTAGTATTGAGGGTCTCAAGATAAAAAGTGATGAAACTCTGAGTGTTGGGGAGAGAGCTGATGCGGGTTGCCAGGAGCACATAGAATTCTGGGACACACATACCCTCCGCCTTCCCTCCTGCCCGTGTGCTGTCACCCGGCGCATCACAGCTCCTGGGCTCTCTTGCGGCTCCCGCAGATGGAGCCCTGGAAAGCCAAGGGAGCATCTTCTTACTGAACGCAGGTGGGGTTCTTTGGCTCCCTCTTGGCTGCCCAGAAATGCAGCTATGAAAGGGCAGGCATTCTCTGGTCGTAGAACCCTCTCATCTCATTTCCGGTTCTCATTTACAACTGCACACAGGCGGTCTTGAAGCATACTCGGACACTGTGTTGTGACTGCCGTAAAAAGCCTGGTCCTAGGAAAAGAAAGCCTTGGAATTCAAATTAAATTTTTTTTGCGGGACACGGGTAAAATCAGATCCACCAGGGAGACTGTCAATGGACATAAGGGAACATACATCGGAACCTCTAGTTGGAACCGGCGAAAATAAAAACGTTTTACGTCGTTGTCGTGTGTGTGCCGCTCATAAACTACGCAGTGAAACGCGGTACATGTGCAAGTTTTGTAATGGACCCCTGCACAAAGGAAAGTGTTTCGAACGCTACCACACAGTGAAGCGCTATTAGGTTTTTTTTTATAAGATCTGTTGAAAATTTTGAAAAAATATTGTAATTTTGTATAAATAAAATTATTTTGATTGTGAAAGAGTTTTTTATATATGTTTACCTAGAATGTAGTAATTTCGTGTACGTAAAAAATATAATAACACATATTTTGTAAAGTAATAAATAGAGACCTCTTTTTAAACTAAAATACTGAAAGTTTCATAGAAAAATATCAAATAGATCAAAAGATATGAATATTTTACGGAAAGTCTAATTTTGGCGAGAAAATGTCAAAAAAGGCCCACGTTACAATGCGATTTGGCAGGAAAATGCCTGATTACAAAGTGTTAAAACCATCGATTTATTGCATGATTTGACACAAATGTCTCAACTGGCCTCTGGGATTCGTTTCTCAGGAAAACTCCGTATCTCATCAGGGTATACATATATATAAATATACACATAAAAGAAAATATATACACCTTTTAAATTATACAAAGATGGGGGAAAGGAGACATATGTAATAAATAAAGCGATAAAGAATGTTTTTAAATTTTTATGAAAAGAAAAGCGAGGGCAGGCAAGCATTCCCATAGTGCCCAGTTCATGGGTGCATCCCCAGGAATGCTACACAGAGCACCTGGTTTGGTGCACTGGGAAACAAAGCTGTACTAGAAAGCAGCTCAGACTCAAGTCCTGGTTCCTACACTACATTCCTTATGCCCTTAGGCACATCCCTTCACTTCTCAAGGTCTAATTTTCTTCATCTTTCAAATGAGTTATTTATTTGCTAATTGTCCAGCTTCTCCACTAAAATGCAACCTCCTGCACATCAGAGCCTCCGTTTTATTGATTGTCCTGTCTCCAGAAAGTAGAGTAATGCCTGGTGCCTAATACATACTCAATAAATATTTGTTGAGTGAATTAATGAATAAATGAGCTCTTGTTATCTGCTTAACAATGTGCTAAGTGCTATGGTAAAAATATCTAACACATCAGAAACATTTAGCAAACAATGCAATTCCAGTCTATATGGTGCTCATCACAAGGCTTACTTATGACCACCCTGAGCTGCTATCTTAGATAAATCATTGATCATTTTGATAAAGGAGAGAGAAATATGGCTATTTTGTAAAGATGATACCACAGAAAGATGAGATCTGGGTTCTAAAGGGCAGGTAGGTTTTGAATAAGAAAGAGGAGGAAGGAAACCCTTTCGGGTTGTTAAAAAACCAAGCATAGCATGAATGAATGGCAGTGAGAAATTCTTCTCGAAAGCCTTCTTTTACCTCTCTATACTCCCTTTCCTAAGAATTCCATTTGAGACATGTTGGATTTGAGGAGCCTGCGAGAGATGTCTAGTTTGCATTTGGAAATCTGAGTTTGGAGCTTGGCCTAGATATCTAGAATTGGAAGTCATCCACGGAAAGGTAGTAACTGCCATGGACGCCATCCAAGAAGTCACAACTCTCCCTAGCACTTATCCTAAAACCCTACAGCTCTGCATCCTTCGACCAGAAGATGGGTTCATGTTGAGAAACAATTCACATATTCAATCTCAAACCCAGCCATGTAGCCATGTTGCAAAACCAAGCAGGTCCAGACACTTCCTCAGGTTGGTACCTGCCGAGCCTCACTCAAACACAGGCGCCAGAAACCAGTTTGGACCAAGAGGTGGATGACCTTACATCTCAGTTTGTCCAGAACCGTTCTAGTTTATACCTATTGTCCTAGAATAATTATTAACAGTACTCCTTTCACTCTTGAAAACATCCCAGTTTAGATAACAAATTATGTAGTTGATCTACTAATTCCTCAAATAACCAATTGCATGAAAGACCCATTCCCCAAATAATCAATTTGCCTAATGTAATTATGTCTTTTAACTTTTTAATTTAGTTGATTGACTTTCATTCCGCTTTCATAATACCATTTTAAGAAATGTTTACACTGTTCCTTCCCAAAGCCTTAACATGTAGGTGGAAACTTAAACCTCTGGGTCTTCTTTTCCATCTGTGCCTCAATATCCCTTCTATGTCTCTAATTCTGTCCCTCAGTCTCCAGCAGCAACAGCAGGAATCTGGCGCAAAGAAAAATTGAACATACTCTTCTTATGAATATATTCTCCTTATGAATATATTGTTTTATGAATATATTCAATGAAAATATTCTTCTAAATATTTTCTTTATAAATAGGTCCTTCTTGCATATATTCTTAATGTGAAGAGTTCATATGAATATATTACTTTTATGAATAATAACATAATGAAAAATATTTTTATAATGATTTTTTTCTATTTAAGAATGAATCCTTATGAAAATATATATATATTGTGATTCTCAGCCACTTCCCCCCTCAATTTCCCTTGCTTTCTGTCCCTGAAACTCTTGAGCCTGACTAGGGGGTTGGGGAATGTTGAAAAGATCTTAAAATACTGTTAGAAAGTCAAAATGAAACCAAAACTAAATAGTATAGACAGCATAAATAAGCTTGGTAAATCAGTCCTTCAGTGAGTTTGCCCATGCAATGAATTAGCTTTCAGCAAATTGGCTTTCAATTAATTGACTTTCAGCAACCTGACCTATAGCCTTCCTAACCAGCCCATCTAAAATAAGTTGGCCATTACCCTGCCTAAGACCTCAATCACACCAAAATTCCCTTGGAGGACTTGCTTGCTTTCTTCACAGTTTTAGCAAAATCAAACATAATTGTGTTTACTTATTATTTTCCATTATCCCCCCTTAGAGTATCCTCATGGGGTCCAGGGCCTTTTGGTTCTGCTCACCAGTGATTCTTTTTTTTCTAATTTTATTTTAATTACAGCTTACATGCAATATTGTTTTGTATTCGTTTCAGGTGTACAGCATCATAGTCAAACAATCATATACTTCATAAAGTATTCCCCCTGGTATTTCCAGCACCCCCTTGGACCATACATAGTCATTACAATATTATTGACTCTATTCCCTGTGCTGTACTTTACATCCCTGGCGCTATTCTGTAACTACCAATTTGTACTTCTTAATCCCTTCACCTTTTTCACCCAGTCCCCAAAACCTCCTCCTTCTGACAACCATCAGTCTGTTCTCTGTGTCTGCAAGTCTGTTGTTTATTAATTTATTTTGTTCTTTAGATTCCACATATAAGTGAAATCAAATTCACCAGTGATTCCACAGCCCTATCACAACCTCTGGCACATAAGTAAATGCTCCATAAGTATTTGTTGAATAAAACAATAATGAATGAAGGATCCCAAAAGAATCTCTGGATTCATAATAGAAACAATAAAAAATATAAATTATATAGCAATCCCTACCTCAGTTTGACCACCATCCATCTCAGTCACCCTCCTTTTCCATTAAAAAAACAGAAGCACAGATGCTATTAAACAAAACTTTTTTAAATTGGGTATGAAAAGAATCGGGGTGGGGGGAGAAGGACAGGATTCAAGAAATGAGCAAGCTTCAAAGAACTTGTTTGACCATCTGAAATCAGAATGCACTGAAGAAAATCTCTACCCCAGATGTTACAACATTGCCCATTTAATACAGAGCTACTTGAGAGCAGATGGCATTGAGTCAGGATTTAACGAAGACCTTAATGGCTCTCCTGCCAGCCCTGGGGCCATCATTTGCATAGGAAGCAGATTTGGCTTGGCTGCTGATGGTGATGGACTCTCAGCCACTTGGACATGACCTCATTTTCATGTCTCCATTTTCCATCTCTGCCATATGTAGTCATAACCTTCTGGGAAATACTGTGCCACAAAATATCCAGTAAAAGCAAGTCCGGATCATCTGAAGCGCTATTTTAATTATGATTTTACTGACATACCTTCTCATTAGAAATTTATTTTTAAGCAGCCTAACACATTTGAGTTAGTGTGACATGGTTTTCTTTTCATTCATTTAATATCTCAAGTCAGAAGTTTATAGCATTGCATCAGGGCAATTATAAGAAGGAAGGCCATTTTTAAAGATGCATATAATTTTACTGTGGATTAGCACTGTTTATAAATTAGGTTTATAGGCCTCCCTTCACCTCCAGATGCACTTATCATCATCATGAGAGAAGAAAGACATTTCACAAATGAAAGCATAACCTCTTTGCCATTTGGAAGCAAACCACCCAATCCTAACACACACAAAGGCTTTTTTTTTTTTTGCTTTTTTTCTTTCACTTAGCTACCTGGGGGGTTAGGGGCACAGGAACAAGGTCTACATTTATCTGCCATTTCAACTCACTGAGGTCCAGCCAACAACATATTTCCTCAGGAAAGGACAGGAGACAGAGGGGCTGGAGAGTCATATTATTAATTGTGCTTTCTGAGAACAGGAGTTCAAGTGACACAGCAGGAATCTTGGAAAGTCTCACTTGCTTCCTCTCAACGCCCTCAGAATTACTCAACCCAAAGTTGCAAGGACCGAGTCTCATCCTTTCCCAGCTTTCAAATACTTGGTGTTCCAGGCCAACCCCTTAAGCCTTAGTCTATCTCTTCCTTTGATCTAGAAGTCTTCATAGTTCATTAATTTAGCAAAGAAGAAAAAGTACATTGTATCATAAACATTTTAATAAAATCCCCTATTTTATAGCATGGCTGCTGTAGAGGGATGCTGGTGTCTGTACATAAGACACTGTTTCTGAAAGTGTAATTCAAACCTAGAAGATGGTGAATGCATGTTTACAGTGAAATAAAATATATTAGTATAAAATAGAAAATACTAAAGGGTATTACACATAATTTCTGTTTCAGATATTACGTGTGTGAAAGTATATGTGCACTGGGTCAAATGTGAAGTTATTTTTAACAAACATTCATATAATGCTTAATATGTGCCAGGGAGTAAGCCAGTGACGTTTACATGCTGTCATTCATGTAATCTTCAAGATCATCTGATGAGATGTGACTGTTTTTTACCCCAGTAAGATAGTTGGATGAACTAAGGCACAGAGAACTTAAGTAATGTTCCAATGATGGTTCAGCTAACAAGTAGCAGATGGTGTCTGATGCAGGCCACTCTTTCACATCCTAGACCTGCACGGTGAGCCCAGCTAAGACATCCTCTTCTCTCTTGCTCTCTGAGGGGGCACTGTCAGAGCTCCACCGGCCGGCCTCTCCTAAATATGTTTTCTACTGTAGGTTTGAGAGAGAGGGTGGTGGGGGGAGACACACGTGAGCGCGTCCGGCCAGCGTGGTTCAGTGGTTGAGCTTCCACCTATGAACCACAAGGTCACAGTTCAATTCCTGGTCAAGGGCACATGCCTGGGTTTGGGGCTCGATTCCTAGTAGGGGTATGTAGGAGGCAGTTGATCAATGATTCTCTCTCATCATTGATGTGTCTATCTCTCTCACTCACCTTTCCTCTCTGGGATCAATAAAAATACATTTTAAAAAAGAGAGAGCGATAGTTTGATAAATACCGACTTAAGGGGATTATATGGAATAGAGATCCAAGGTTAGTTCCCGTTTCAAATATTCTATGCAATCACCCTTACACCATTAGGCCCTGTGATCTAATGTTTTGCTCGGGAAATTGGGTTCCTCCCTATGTCATATATTCCAGTGTCACCAATGACACCACCCTGGCCAATCAGAGACCAGAGATCTTTGTCTTTGATCACCCTGTCCCTGGGATAGTGCTAGTTCTTACATCCAATGGTCCCCAACCCCACGGTGCCAGAGTTAATTTAAATACATAATATATGTATATTCTGACAAAACGATTCCAACATTAGCCATGAAATCTAAAGCTTCTGAGGGGCTACTTAGTCTTCAGGTGGGGGAGCTATAGAAGTAAGTCATAAAATAACCACTGCCAAGTTTATTTTCCTCATCTTAGTTTACAACGAGCAGATCATATAATCCAAGGAAAACATCCTTAAACTTCCAGTCACAAAACCTGACCTCTGCCAAAATTATGTAACGTGGGCAAATCACTCATTCACAGTAGCTTACCTTAGTTAGGATTTTATTCTTTCCAGAGCACACTTATTTTCATCATATTTTTTAGTTCTAACAACCACTCTCTCAGAAAGGCAGAAATGGCTTTTGGAGAAGGGGCATTTCCATCCTCCTTCCCCTGTTTCTACCCTCTGCCTACCTCCCTTCACTCCCTCCCGTTCACAGAACTCCCTCCCCTGAAAAGAGGAACAACAACTAATCACAGGGGTGAGAGCGCAGAACAATCACTGGGGATGTTGCACCAGCAGACAGTGAAGGGGCACTATATGAGGTTCGCAGATCACTTCCTAGACCCATGTGGTGATCCCATCTAAGACATCCTCTTCTCTCTTGCTTTTGGAGGATGTCTGATCAGAGCTCCATCCAGAGCCCCTGTGAGTACTAGGTACCATCCAGCATCTGTCTGCTACTTTGTTCCTAACAGCTGAGTCTGCAACCTTCTTCAGCAGATTCACCAGGAGCCACTTCACCCAGATGTTCTTGGAGTCATGGAAACAGGAGTTCTTGTTCACCCCAACCTCATCCTGGGGGTGCTCCTAACCAGTGACTGGATGTGCAGGAGTGTGATCACCCACTCCCTCACCTCAGATGAAACCAAGTCTGAGGTGTCGGTTACCCTTAGAGACCTCACAACATCTGGAGACTGGGAGTTCTCCCGGAATGGGACTCTTGCTTGGTTTGCCCTTCCCTGTTCCCTCCACTCACTCCCTGCAGGTTTCTTCTGAGGGTACTTACACCTGTACCCTAGCCTCAGGGGCTGCTTCTGAGAACCTGACCTAAACTCTCTACCTGTTGCAGGTCTAGGCCTGCCTGAGGAGATGGGCTTGATGGCATTTTTCTCTCTTTCTGTTTGGCTTCCTCTTCCCCTGCAACTAGGTTAGGTCAGGGCCTGCTCCAGGATTCCAGGAGGAAGTATAAGCCTTGTGTAAGTCTTCAAACCTTAGCTGGGTATTCCAACCAGCTTCTATCAGAGCCATGTTGTGGAGGTCAGCATCCATCAGCCAGCTGTTAATACAGGAGAGCTTTGATATTCATCTAGCTACTGTTCTTAAACAACTCCCTCAGCTAGAAAGCCAAGAGAAGACTGGTAAGTGATGTATGTATTGGCCCTAAAACTATCCTAATAGCAATGGAACCCTCTAGCATCCTACAACTATGTCAGCAACCTTTTCGACAGTGACGCCATTCCATTTTGCTTAAGAGCTTGAAGAGACCTTTGAAATATCCCCTAGTATACAGAAGAAGGAATTGAAGCTAGAACCAGGCATTTCCCAAGGTCATGTCATTGACAGTAAACCTTTTCAATAGATCTGTGTCTCTAGACTCGGAGCAGGGCGGTGAGCTGGCCACTGAACCAGGCTGAGCAGCAAGAGGAGAGAAGTTGACTGCTGTCCTCCCAAATCCTGCCCCCTGAAAGATCTCTTGAGTGTTTATAAACACATTCATGACAACTGATTGGCTTGAACTGCTTGATCTTTCCCCCATTAAGACAAACAGCACGGAACATAGATTAACTCTCATCATCTGCCTTGAAGAAAACATACTCAATAAGTCCGTTCATTAAGGAGATTCTTAGTCACATCACACTACATATCCCAGACCTAGCACGGTGTCTGCCCCACAGTGAGCACTCTGACCTTTTAGAAAATTCACGGGACAAAAATGTATATTGAGCACTTAACTACGACTGCAAGGATCCTCCAATTTATTCATTTAGACCTATAATAGAGTTATGGAAAAATATCATGAAATATTGATATATTTAATTCTACCACACAAATCTTATATAATAAAAGGCTAATATGCAAATAGACTGAACGGCAGAACAACTGGAACAACCAAACAACTGGTTGCTATGATGTGTGCTGACCACCAGAGGACACGCACAGGATATGGCAGGCATTGGCCAGGTTGGGATGGTGGAGCAGGTGAGCAGGAGCACCAGACCAAGCCAGGGGCACTGGTCACTGTCATCAGAGTGAGCCTCTAATGGTTACTGAAAATTCTTTGCTCTTGCCACTGCTTGCACCCACTGCCGGTGTTGGCCCCACTCACATCTGCAGCCGGCGCCAGAGCCACTGCTCACACCTGCTGCCAGTGCCCAGCTCTAGTCCCCATCACATGGTGCCATCAGCGGGTACGAGCAGTGGCTGCCAGTCTCAATCACCCCTGAGGCCTTCTCCACCTCCCCCTGCAGGTACAAGTGGGGCCAGTGCCATCAGTGCATGGGAGCGGTGGCAGAGGTAGCAGGGCTGCTGGCAGACAGGGATTGGGGGAAGGGGGAGGTTAGGTTGCAGCAGGAGGGGCTGAGCAGGGGTTCGGAGGATGCACTAAGACTCACCTCTATGCCTGCTGCAGTCTCACAGCCCACAGTTCCTTTCAAGGTGCACGAATTCATGCACTGAGTCCCTAGTTATAAATAATTTTACTAGCAGTAAAATATGGCTATAGGATGTATATTTATATTTCTGCATTCAAGAAATAACATTAAAATGCTAAAGAATTACTTTTCAGATGTTTTCTACTCTACTTATGCATAATTTATTCACTAGCTAGCCCTCACTGTCGGTGAAGAAATATAAACAGAGGCAAGAAATTTTAAAATTGAGTAAACATTTCATTCATTCATTTTTCCTTAAAAATAGAAAAATATTACTATTATCTTACTTTATCCATGAACAAATGGTTCAGCTTGTAAGAACAGTGCTATTCCCTTAGAATATTAGTTTGAAAACACAACAATAATGCAATCTTCACATGAGTAAACTCTAGCACAGGTTAGTATTAAGCAATATTAATACAATTGAATCAGTATCTGATCCATATGCATTCAAGTACTGTTGATTTCAGAGTAGGAAAACTTCTACAGTCATAAACACATGGACATCTAATCTAAGAAAAGAGAAACATGCAAATTGACCATACCTATGCTACACCCACAAGCCATGCCCACAAGCCAATCAGGATTGGATATGCAAATTAAGCCAACTAAGATGGCGGCAGCCACTGAGCTAGAGCAAGCAGAATGTGGAAACCCGAGGTGGCCCCATGTCAAGCCCAGAGCAGCTTCCCGCCTGCCCTGGCCTGCCCTGCCAGCCCTGAGCTCCACTCAAGGCTACAAAGTTTCAATTATAGAAGATAAATAAATCCCAGATAACTGCTTCCAGCCCGAGACCATGGCCAGCCTGAAAACAGCCCTCAACCCCTCACCCAGGCTGGCCACACCCCCATGGGGTGAGGGTCTCCTCTGGGGGTCTTGGCCAACCTGCAAACAGCCATAAGCCCCTCACCCAGGCTGACCAGGCACCCCAGGGTGGGACACCCACCCTGAAGGGGCTGTGGCCAGCCTACAAACAGCCATCAGCCCCTCACCCGAGCTGGCCAGGTACCCCAACGGGGACCTCCACCCTGAAGGGGATATAGCCTGAAAACAGCCCTCAGCCCCCTCACCCAGGCTGGCAAGACACCCCTTTGGGGACCCCCACCCTGATCCAGGACACCCTTCAGGGCAAACCAGCCAGCCTCCACCTGTGCACCAGGCCTCTATCCTATATAATAAAAGGGTAATATGCAAATTGACCCTAACAGCAGAACCACTGGGAATGACTGGTCACTATGATACACACTGACCACCAGGGGGCAGATGCTTAATGCAGGAGCTGCCCCTGGTGTTCAGTGCACTCCCACAGGGGGAGTTTTGCTCAGCCACAAGCCAGGCTGAGGGCTCCTATCCTCAGCAGTGCTAAGGATGTCTGACTGCAGCTTAGGCCTGCACCCTACTGGCAAGTGGACATCCCGCAAGGGCTCCCAGACTGCCAGAGGGATGTCTGACTGCCAGCTCAGGCCAGATCCCCCAGGGAGTGGGCCTAAGCTAGCAGGTGGACATCCCCCAAGAGGTCCCAGACTTTGAGAGGGCACAGGCCAGGCTGAGGGATCCCCCTGCCAAGTGCACAAATTTTTGTGCACCAGGCCTCTAAGTGTTCAAAAAAACTCTAGGTATAAACCACCAAAACTAAAAACCCAAGCAATGTTTGCAAATTGAGAAACCGGATATTAGACTAATTCTCTGCAGACAGTAAACTTGAATAATTTCTAAAAAGAGACCTATGCAGTATATTCATGAATAGGGTGAGTGATTACTCTTTAAGTGTCCTCAAATTTTAGATGTTAGCAAGGCTGGTAACAAATTTTAGATTTTAGCATGGCTGTAACAAAATTATACAACCACCCTGGCTTTAAAAGCAGCATATGATGATACACTTTTACCATTCTTTTCTTTTAATACTGCAGAAGATATATTACAAAAACAAAATCCCATGACTTTTACAGTCCAGTATAAAAGCATATTATTTATGCTACAATTAAATCATTTGGGACATGGAGAGAAGAAAAGTTTCAAAGCTTAAGATATCTAAAATATCCTCCCTCCTTACCTCCCTACCAATGCCATCTTTCTCTCCTAACTGCCAGTTGCTACATTCAACTTCCTTGTCTTGGGAGGAAAGAGAGGAAGGAAAGCAGGGGACCATTTAACTCTGAAACTAGTGGCGCCTTGGGCTACTTCTGTTAAAAAAATAAATAAATGAAAAAGAAAGAAAGAAAGAAAGAAAACACCTGGAGAGCCTAGCCAGTGTGCTCAGTGGTTGAGTATTGACCTAAAAACCATAAGGTCATGGTTGAACTCCTCAGCTTGATGCTAGTGGGGGATGTGCAGGAGCCAGTTAATCAATTATTCTCTCTCATCATTAATGTTTCTGTCTCTTTTCCTCTCTGAAATCAATAAAAAAAAATTTTTTTAACCTACCTGGAGAAAATTCCTACACTGATGGGAAATTTAAGCTACAGGCAATTCCCAGTGCTGGCATACAGCATAGCTGAACTGCAAACTCCAAAATCTCTAAATTCAAATCCTGTTCATCTTTCCACCACACCTCAAGGTCATGCCTGACCCCAGGGCAGGAACCTGCAGGTGATGCTGAAGAAACGGTGGCCCCATGTCAAGCCCAGAACTGCTTATACGAACAGCTTGCCAAGAGGCTGAGCAAAATACTCTGCTCTCCAACATCTTCCACTCCATCCAGTGTGGTTAAAAGCTGGTTTTCTCCCAATAATATATCACAAAATCAGGAAGAAGAGCTTGTTCCCCACCCACACCACACTGTGGTCTTTCTGTGTTCTTTCTTCCGCTCCCGCTCTTACCCGCCCTGGTTTTTATCACTCCAGCCTTTATTTGATTTCTAGATGTACCTGGATGGGATATTCCAGTCCTGATTGGAATGGCGTTAAGAAACTCACTACTTCCTGGATAGCACAAAGTCAAATCAGATGGCCAAGCCAGGGCTGATCCTGGCTCCAAGAAATGCTGGCTTCCAGCCTCGGGTTTCCACAGCCTTTGAGGGCCAGCAAGGCAGCTGGGGTGCAGAGAGACCACAGGGCTGAACGAACACCTAGAACTCCTGCTGTGAGGTCATCACTGGGCTGTGAGTGCTTACCACAACCCTTCCACCTGAATGGCAGCAGATGCCCTCAGGATGCCAAAGCTGCCTTCCTCTTTTATTTATTCTTTTTTTTATATACAAATCTTATTGTTGAAAGAATTACATATGTCCTCTTTCTTTCCCTATTGACCCCTTCTAGCCCGCCCACACACACACACCCCCCGGCCTTCACCACCCTTTAGTCTGTGTCCATGGGTTATGCATATATGCATACAAGTTCTTTGGCTGATCTCTTCCACCCACCTACCCACCCACACCTTCCCTCTTGCCTTCACTTTCATATTGTACCGGAGGCCCAGTGCACGAAATTCATGCACGGGTAGGCCTGATTGGCCAGGGCCTTCCTTCATTCCACACCACCCCCTGGTGGTCAGCGCACGTCATGGCAAGTGATAGAACTCCTGGTCTCCTGGTCGAACTCCCATGGGGACACTTTGCATATTAGCCTTTTCTATATTGAAATTCTGAAACTCCATTGACACCCCAACCACCAACAATTAACAACTCAATGCAAACTGATAGTATGAACTCAAAATATATGGACTGGGCGATGCTATCTGTGACGGTTCTTTGTTCATGTAGGGACCCTGGTATTTGCTTCTTTAATGCCCCCAACTACCCTTTCCATTTGTAGACTAAATTTCACTTTTAAAAAGACTCTCTCCCTCTCTCTTCCCTCCCTCTCTCTTTTTATCTCAAAAAAACAGTAGGCACCTCTTGAACAAAAATACCCATCTTCTGATTGGCTTTTAAAAAACAGATTTATGCTATCAAGAGACAGTCTGCAGGCCCCATGGAGATCTTCTTAGGCAATCTGCCACAGCGCAGTGGTTCTTTCTGGCTGAAGACAGCCCCAATGCCCCCTCACTCAAGGCCTGGCAAGTTTAAACATCAAGAGACAACAGGCACAGACAAGGCCAAGGTGAGACAGTGCAGCTCAGCTGACATCTGCATTGTCAGCTGTGGCCCATGCATGCTTACCTGTTGCCTGACCTGCACAGGACAGGACTCCAACACTGCCCCCTGGCTGGGAGGGGATTTAAAGCAGGACACATGCCACTCCCCCAGGAGCTGATGGAGAATCTGCTTCCTCAGGCTGAAAGCTGCAGTAGTTTAGTGGGAGTATCTCACTCGCCTGTGGCTGGGGTGCTGCCATCATGCCACCTGGTGCCTTCAGGGAGAGCTGAGGTCCAGAGGCTGCACTTCACTCCCACAGGGCTGGAGCCTCCCAGGGGAGCGGCTCTGTACCCTTCTCTGCTTCCCTCCCCATCGTCACAGGCGCAACAGAAGTGCAAGTTTGCTTCTGGTCCTTTTTCTGTGATCGAGTCCCCACACTGAAGTGGCTGAGCCCAGAGGTACGTATAATTTAAGGACTTTGGGTACATACCTCTGTGATCACTGCGAATGGACATACATTTGCCTTCCCACTCTCCTCCCTTTGGAGAACCCTTCCCCGTCCACAGTAATTCCGCCCAGAACATGTGGCCCAGACAGGGCCGATCCAGCTCCTGACCTGGCCAGTAAGAGGAATCCAACTCTTTGACCCAGGACTAAGCGGTTCACCGATGGACACATAACCCAAGCCATGCTAACTGGGGTTTCCTCAGGAATTTTGCTGGGTACACTTTGAAAGATGCTCAGTAACAGGCAAATATAGGGACAGGACATAGATTAGTGGTTGCCGGGGGCTGAGGTGTTGGGGGGTAAAGTGAGTATGACCAACTGGTATGTGGTTTCTTTGGGGGATGATGAAAATGCTCTAAACTTGACTGGTGATGATTACACAGCTGTGAATATACTAAAAATGATGCATTTGTATGATTTAAATGGCAGAATTCAGTGGTAGACGAATTATATCTGAATATTTTTTAAGGATGCTCACACTCTCTCTCTAGAACAGCAAGCAGTTAAGGATGATGTAAACTTGGACCTGCCAGCAGCTCTCTCTTCACCACGGAAAGACAGCCAGCCTGAGAGTAGAGCCATGCAGAGGCAAACACATGAGAGAAGCAGAGAACAAATCATCTGAACTACTGGATCCAACTTTTCATAAAGACACTTCCATTCTTTGAATTTCTTGGTTGTATAAGCCAAAAAAAATTTTCCCTTTTTTGTTTAAATTCGTTTAAGCTTAGTTTCTGTCACAGCCAACAAAGTCTTGCTACAGCTTTCCTGACAGACTATCCAAATGTATTCCCTTATAAGATGGGAATGACAGTGTCTATCCCCCTCAAACCTATGCAAAATAGAATCATCCTATTATTAAAGAGGGTTTTTTGGTTGTTTTTTTATTATGGTTTGTCCAGAGATAAGTGAAAGAATTTAATTTTTAGCAAGGTTGAACATTATTATCAATCCTTATTTTTCCTTCTTTAAAGTGTTTCTATTTGCATAAACTATGTAGAGGATGGTAGTAAACCTTTCTTCTATGAATATTTTTTCTAGTTATCACTTGCCTTTGGATTTTTATAATAGATTTTATGTGCAGAATTATTTTATGCATAAAACCTTTTAAATATTACAAATAATGCTATTGTCTTTATTTTTTAGAAAATATGCCCCCATTCTGAGATTAGACAAGTATTCTCATAGTTTCATTTTATTATTTGAACACCTTAATGTACCTTGTATATCTAATCCAATAAAAGAGTAATATGCAAATTAATCCTCAATCCCTTACACCCACAAGCCATGCCCGCCAACCAATCAGGAGCAAATATGCAAATTAACTCAACTAAGATGGTGGCAGCCACAGAGCCAGAGTTGCCCCAGGCAATGGAGGAAGCCAGGGCCCTGCAGGCTACAAAGTTTCAATTATAGAAGATAAACAAAGCCCAGATACATGCAGGGCTGGGACCAAGTGGGGGGACCAAGGCAACAAAGTTTCAATTATAGAAGTTAAATAAATCCCAGATACCTGCTTCCAGCCAGGCACCCCAGTAGGGACCCGAACCCTGAAGGGGCTGTGGGCAACCTGAAAATGGCTCTCAACCCCTCACCCAGGCTGGCCACACCCCCATGGGGTGATGGTCCCCACTGGGAGGCTTGGCAAGCCTGCAAACAGCCATCAGCCCCTCACCCAGGCTGGCCAGGCATGCCAGCAGTGGACATCCCCTGAAGGGTCCCAGACTGTGAGAGGGCACAGGCTGGGCTGAGGGACCCCCACTGAGTGCACAAATTTTTGTGCACCGGGCCTCTAGTAAGATTATAAAAGATCTTAGAATGTTCAAAATATATCAAAATAACTCACAAATTGTTACAGTATTTATTAAATAATTCTTCTTTTATCAACTTATTTATGATATTATATATCAAATATTAAACTCATTAACATAGTAGAATTTCTCTCTTTATCTCTGTGGTTGGTTACATTGAACTGATTACTTATCTTGAGCAATTACTCTGCTACTTCACCTATTATAACGTTGCAATACAGTTTTTGCATATTTTTATTGTGGTAAAATGTGTATAACATCATAAAATTCATCATTTTAATAATTTTTAAATATATAATCAGTGGTGTTAAGGACATGAACAGTGTTGTAAAATCATAAACACCATCTTTCCAAATGAAATTCAGTACCCTATTTTAAATGACTCCACTCCCTTCAGCCCCTGGCAACCGCTGTTCTACTTTCTGCCATTATGAATTTGACCACTCTAGGTACCCCATGTAAGTGGGGTCATATAGTATTTGTCTTTTATGTCTAGTTTTTTTCATTTAGCATGTCTTTGAGACTCATTCATGTTGCAGCATGTATCTGAATTTCATTTGTTTTTTTAAAAATGTTTCTTTTTATTGATATTAGAGAGAGAGGAAGGGAAAGAGATAGAAACACTGATTGGCTGCCTCCTGCAGGCCCCCTACTGGGTATCAAGCCTGCAACCTAGGCATGTTCCCTGACCAGGAATCAAATTGGTAACCTCTTGATTCATGGGTCATTGCTCAACCACTAAGGCACAACGAATGGGAAGAATTTCATTCCTTTTTAAGACTGAATAATATTTCATCAGATATATATACCACATTTTGTTTATCCATTCGTCTGCCCATAGACATTTAAGTTGTTTCCACCTTTTTGCATCGTGAATAATGGTGCTATAAACACAGGTGTAAAAAGATTTGTTTGACTCCCTGCTTTCAATTCTTTTGCGTATCCATCCAGAAGTAGAATTGGGGATCAAATGGCAGTTCTAAGACTAATTTTTGAGGAACTGCCATACTGTTTTTCCCAGTAGTGGCTCATTTGGATATTCCCACCAGTAATGCACAGGGTTCTAATTCCTCCGCGTTCTCACCAACACTGTATTCTTTTTCTTTTATAATAGCCACCCTAGTGGGTGTGAAGTTGCTGTAATACATTTTAATACAATATGGTACAAGTGTTTTCTCATTATGATTCTTTCTCAAAAAAATAAAATTAGGCCATTCTCTATTTTTTTCTCCCAGAACAATATTAGAATGATTTTTAAGTCCCCCAAATATTTTATATGAATAATAATTAGAATTCTATTTAACTTATTTGGAAAACATTAACATTATTCATCTTTAACCCATTTTCCACCAAAGAAAGAAAATCTTCTCTTTTTCCCTTAGTAAAGTTTTATTTTTCTTCATATTGCATTATCCCTTAGCACTTCATGTTTTTGTGCTATTGTGAATGGAAGAATCAACCTCATTTTAGAGAATAATTTTTGGAGGAAGAAGAAACCCCATAGTCAACAATATCACGCATTTATTAAATACCTGCTATTTTAACATCAGTGATAAAAGTCAATAGTGCTTGTCTTTTACATGGAAATGTACTGTAATAGAAAAGGAAACCGTGTTTAAAACTTCATTGGACTGCCTATTTTAAAGGCTTAGAGCAGCGGTCGCCAACCTTTCAGACCTCACAGACCACCAGTGGTCCATGGACCACTGCCTGGCGACGACTGCTCCAAAGGTTTCCTTAAACCAGCAGTCACCAACCTTTCGGACCCATGGACCACCTGTGGTCCACAGACCACCGGTTGGCGATTGCTGGCCTAGAACATCACTCCAAAGGAGGCAAATAAAATTGTGGGTGATTTCATGTTTAATCAATGTTTGTTACAGCTATCATTCATTTGGGTCAAATTCAGGATGCATGAGTTTTCTTGTGTCCTATATGTAACTTACATTACTCTGGCCTTCCCATGTGGATTTATACCCATTTTATTACTTCATTAATTTACCATTTAAATCACTACTGAAGTTTACACCTATATCTCTTCTCCACAATATACTTATACATCTGTGATTTATTTATAACTCTTCAGTCAAAAAACACTATCTTTAATTTTACTACAGCTCCTTGAAGAAAATATGATCCACTTTATAACAACTTACTTTAAGACATTCTACTGTACTGTGCAATTTCCTGGTCATTGCATAGAAAAGCTTCTACGAATAAGATTTTTCCCTCATTGTGGGAAAAATGTTAAGTCTGTTCCAGGTGCTGAGTACAGAATGGCTATCCCATATAATAAAAGAGAAACATGCAAATTGACCATCCCTCTGCTATGCTCAAGGCATGCCCACCAGCCAATGAGGAGTGGTTATGCAAATTAACCCAATCAAGATGGCATTGGCCACAGAGCTGGAGTGAGCAGGAGGCTTGGGTTGCCCCTGGCGATGAAAGAAGCCAAGCTTCCCGCCTGTCCTGGAGGCCCTGGGCTCCACTCAAGGCTACAAAGTTTCAATTATAGATGATAAATAAATCCCAGAAAAAAAGAAAAAAAAGAGAGGCTGGGTCCTTAGGTCAACGGGGGAGTGCGGCCAGCCTGAAAATGGCCATCAGCCCCTCACCCAGGCACCCCAGCAGGAACCCCCACCATGATCCGGGACACCTTTCAGGGCAAATCAGCCAGCCCCCACCCATGCACCAGGCCTCTATCCTTTATAATAAAAGGGCAATATGCAAATTGATCCTAACAGCAGAACCACTGAGAATGACTGGTCACTATGACACACACTGACCACCAGGGGGCAGACACTCAATGCAGGAGCTGCCCCCTGGTAGTCAGTGTGCTCCTTCAGGGGGAGCTCTGCTCAGCCACAAGCCATGCTGACAGCTGCCAGCACAGTGGTGATGGCGGGAGCCTCTCCCACCTCCTCAACAGCACTAAGGATGTCCGACTACAGCTTAGGCCTGCTCCCCACTGACAAGTGGACATCCCTTGAGGGCTCCTAGGCTCCAGAGGGATGTCTGACTGCCAGCTTAGGCCCGATCCCCTAGGGAGCAGGCCTAAGCCACCAGGTGGACATCCCCTGAGGGTTCCCAGACTGTGAGAGGGCACAGGCCGGGCTGAAGGACATCGGGCCCCCCCCCCCCCGCCCTGAGTGAACAAATTTTTGTGCACTGGGCCTCTAGTCCTATCTAATAAAGATGGAATATTCAAATTGACCATCACTTTGCAACAAAGATGGCGGCACTCACAGCCAATAAGGAGGGAATATGCAAATTGACGTGACAAAGATGGCAGCAGCCAGCTGGGATGCTTGTGTTGTCACCACGGCGATGACACAGGCATTCTGCCCCACCCTGACCACTCTGGGCCTCTGGGCAGTGCACGAAGGCGGAAAGGCAGCTCCGGGCAGGAGCAAAGGTGGTGCTGGCAGCCAGAGGAAGCAAGGCCTATTCTTGCACAAATCTTCGTGCATCAGGCCTCTAGTATAATGATACACATAAAAAATGCAGGCTTTATGAAACTGAACCTTACATTTCTTTAGAAATGTAAGAAAGTTTTCCTGTTCCCTCCAAAACCCACATAAGAATGTCAAGAAAGGACCAAGATAACAATGTATCTTCCTCCTTTGCACTTTTTTCCCTTGACATAGAAACTGTCTACAACATTTTAAGTCCTGATGAGGCTACAAATCAATCCTGTTTGCCCCCATCTTCCCCTCAGCACCATCACTTTAGGGTCCATGGAAAGCGCAAGTGTTGTGGCTTCCTTGTTTTTAAAGATTCATAATTTTGGCCAAAAAAGAGCAACAAAGAGTATTTTTGTAGAGGAAACCAAAAAAGAAAACGGAAACCCATCCAGGTGAACAGTGGCCCTCAGTCAAGTCATTACAAACCCTCTGACTCATGACACCTATTTTACTCTACTTGTTCTCCTCACCCGCCAATAACTCACTCCCTTTGCAAGCCTTCATTTATGCACGCAAATAGGTCAAGTAACAATAATATAAACTTCTCAAAGTTAGGCCAAAAAATGACATGATTACAGGGAATGATATTTTTTCCGTGCTGCTTCTGAGTCTCTTCTATTAAAATCTCCAGCCTCAGAAGAAGGCCAATTACATTTTGGGATATACATTCCAATTTTAGACTCTGGAATATGATCTATTTTATCAGATATAACAATGCATTTATTGCTTTTAGGAAACAGACAGTATCACTTATTACTAATTAGAGAAAAGAGAAAAGATCCAAATCAACCATTAACTTGCTTTTAGTGCTTAACCCTTTATAAAAAGAGCAACCAAAATTATGTCTATTGTATCTATGTGGGGGTTGGAAGAGCAATCTCAAACTAATGACAACTCAAAGGAATAAATCAAGGAAGAAAGTCATTGGAAAGATGCAAACCCATCTCCTTTATTTCCAACAATCCTAGTTAACAGAAAAATCTGTGTCTCCACTGAATTGTTTCTATGCTCTGTTTTTACAACCCAAATTCTACCAAAGAGTATTTTCATGAAATGATCCTGCCACTACATAATCTGTCTAAAGCATAAACTAAATAATAAAAAGAACTTTAAATTGAAATATAAAAAGAGAATGGGTTGCTGTGTAAAGACAAGCAAACAGCATAAATGAAGCTATGACCTAGAACCATTTTTTAAGTCAATATATATCTTAATTGACATTTTACACAACCAACGCCTCTGTCTAAGTATGTTCCACCATCTCTGTATCAATCAGGATAGGCTAAATTCTGCTGTGGTAACAAATAATCCCAAAACTCTCAGTGGCTGACAAAAATAAACGTTAATTTTGTGCTCACATTAAATGCCCATCGTGGGTCAGCTGCAGCTCTGCCCCACACGGCCTTCAACCTGCAGTCTTCATCCAAAACATTATTTATTGTTGGGAAGAGGGTGTCACAAAGAAGGGGGGAAAAAGTATCATGAAGCAGAAACTGGCTTTTAATGTTTCTGACCCAAAATGACATGTTCACATTTCATTGGTCAAAGCAAGTCACATGATGTCATCTGAGTTAACAGGGCAAGAATATATCATTGTCCTCTTAGCTGGTCTCCTTACCTCTATCTACTTCCTGTCAAGGCCATCCTACCCCAGCCCAGCCATTGCTCCCTGGGGGCTCTCTTTAAATCTAGCCACAGACTGTCTGGCATGGCTCCATGGTTGAGCATCAACCTATGAACCAGGTTCAATTCCCTGTCAGGGCATATGCCCAGGTTTCGGGCTCGATTCCCAGTGTGGGGTGTGCAGGAGGCAGCCAATCAATGATTCTCTCTCGTCATTGGTATTTCTATCTCCCTCTCTCTTCCTCTCTATATTGAATGAATGAATGAATGAATGAATGAATGAATGAATGAATGAATCCAGCCATAGTCCTTCTCTGCCTAAAAATTTCTGCAGCTGGGCTTCTCCTGTTGGTATCTGCATCAACACCAGAGTGTGTGGCAATGGGCCTAAGCAGTTTTGGACTAAGCATGGTGAGTTTCCCAAAATGCTGGTTTCACTTGAAGATCTGAAAATATAAAATAAAATTGAATATATTGTTGGACAACACAAAAATAAACCAGAGTTTCTAGTGAAAGTTGGTGCCTCGTTGGTAAGGTGACCAGATTTTAACATTGGTAAAGCGGGACACCATTGACGGGGGGCTGTGATCTTTTTTTTTTTTTTTTTACTTAAAATATTACAAAGAGTAGTACATATGTCCCTTTTTTTCCCTCCCTTGACCTTCCCCCATCCTCCCCTACCCTGACCAGGGGAGGGGGAGTTCTTGATTAAAAATTTGGTCTATATGAAGCAACAAAAATTTTCATAGAACGCAAAAATAGTATTGTAATATTTTTTTTAAATTTCAACATAAGTACAATTTACAAATATAATAAATAAATAAATTATTATTATAGTATTTTATTCTTTGGCATATTTCTCACTTGAGTGAATTTTTTTTAGTAGATTGCTGTCATTGTTTAAAAGGTCATGAAATTTTTCACAAGAATTTGTTAAATTATATTTCACACATAAAATGGCTTTCAGAGTCTCAGCACTTAATTGTGATTTTTCTGATGTCCACACTTTATTTACCGTGGAAAAAAACGCGTTCAGCCGCAGCATTAGTTCCTGGTAAGGACAGCACGTTATTATTTTAATTTTAATTTTAATCCTATATTTCTTTCTAAATAATAACAATACTAACTTGTATTATTTTTCTTCTGCATTTGCCATAATGTAAGTCGTAAGTGTCACTTTCAAGGCCGGAGCTAGACTTTTTGCCGCCACTATAAAATATAAATAATACGAGTACTGTCTGCTAAATTCAAGAAAATTTATGTATTTATGAAATAAATAAATAAATTACTTACCTAAATTATCTGAATAGCTGATTTGTAATGACATCACTTGTTTAGCTTAACAGCACGCAGTACGATGTGTATCATCTGAGAGACAGTTACAAAATGTTGCCAATCCCAAAAAATGCCATTGTTCATTAAGTCCAAACAATGGTGGTTGAATTCTAACAACCAATCAACAATGCGAACTTTGATAAGCAGTTCTCGATAATCAGTTCTCAACAATTATTTGTTATTATTAAAGTTTAACATTATAAAATTAACAAAAATAATACAAAACTCACATCCTGGCTAAATAGCCACATGGCTGCCAAAAACCGTATATTCCTTTCCCATTCTCCCGCCGTTCCTTAGCTTGTCGTGCATTCTTTCCAAAAATCGGGACTTTTTTAAAACACTGCAGGATGCGGGACAAATTGTTAAAAATCGGGACTGTCCCGCCACAACGGGACGTCTGGTCCCCTTACCCATTGGGCTGTCCCACATCTTCTGGTACCAGGGGGTGCAGGCTCTTTAATTCTCAAGGATTCTTTAATGAAAGAGGTTGAGAAGCACCAGGACCAACATTACCTGGCACTTTCTATATCTCCAGAATGGCACTGTCCATTATGCTAACCAATAATTACCTGTGGCTATTGAGCACGTGAATTGTAGCTAATATAGCTGAGGAATTGAGCATTTCATTTTATTTGTTTTAATTAAATGTAAGTAGCCACATGTGCCTAGTGGCTACTGTATTCAGCAGCACTGGTACAGAGCGTGAGGTCTTTGACGTGTAGAATAATGACCTTCCAGAGATGTCTATGCCCAAGTCCCCAGAACATGTTATTTTCTGTTATATTTCAAAGTAGAATTAAAGAAACAGACAGAATTAAGTTGGCTAATCATTTGACCTTAAAATAGGAAGGTGGTCCTGGATTACCCATGTAGGGCCATTCTTCTCTAGGTCCAATCCAGAACCAACACCCTTACTTTGTTTTCCCTTAGTACAGTTGAGATAAGCAGTTGGAATCAAGCAGCTCACTTACTGAAAAACCAAGGAACTAGGAACATGAGTAAAGTAAATGCAAACAGGATCAGCCAAAGACATAAAGGAATCTGACCCCAACAATCTCAGTAAAAGTATTAAAGCACTTTGCTGAGCCTCAAATGTCCTCTGCTCCAGTAACTGCTCTTGGACCATAGACCATATTAGTGTACATCCATATTATTTATTTAGAGTTCTTCTCCATGAACTTCCCTGCCCTAAGGTCAAAACTGCAGCTTATTATTATTCTTCAAAATGTGAGGTGCTTTCTGTGGGAGAGTTCCATCCAAGTACAATCTTCCAAATTACAATCAGAGGAACAAACCAAGTTCTGAGTTTCTCTCCCAGGATACAGGGGCAACCCAAGGACTAATGCTACACATTCTGGTCACACTCTGCCCTGTGGCTCACCCCTCAGGTCCTCCCCCCTCTTCCCCACATGGCCCGCCCTTCAGGAAAATGGTCCTTCATAATTAGAGTTTTAATATTTGAAATTAGCTTATGCATACGATGACCATGACACAAATAGAGTGCAGCAGGTCATTCTCTCACAAAGCCTTCCTGAGTAATTATGTAAGTCTTCCTAATATAGCAGCCTGTTCAGTAAAGGTTATCCAAATACGTTTTAACTCTTTAGGACCTAGAAGTCAAACAGACACTCTTGCCCTTTATTCATAGAGATCCTCATCTGATATTACTCTAGATAAAAAATAAAAATAAAAATCTTCAGCAAAAGCCAATAGCAAAATATCATTAAGTACTATTTTTATTGAACTTATTGGGAAGACATTGGTCAATATAGTTATGTAGGTTTCAGGTGTATAACACTAAAATATATCATCTGTGTATCGTTTTATGTGTTCACCACCCCAAGTCAAGTCTCCTTCCATCACCATTTATCTCCCAATACTCTCTTCTACCTCCCCCGACCCTTCCCCAACCCTCCCACCAGGCTACTGTCTGTGTCTTTGAGTTTTTGTTGTGTTTTTTTGTTTTTTGTTTTTTGCATAATCTCTTTACCTTTTTCACCCCTCCAAGTACTATTCTTATTTTTGCATATAAAAATACGTTTATTTAGCTTTCTTTGTATTCCATATTGACTAATTTTTCTCCATAATGAACAGCATCAGATTATTAAACCACGCAGATCAGATATTACTTGATTTAAAAAACAAAATAATTTTAAAGGAGCTGATAATATGCACTAACCCTTTTTTTTTGTACTAACCCTTAATGTCAAAGCCAAATATTAAAATTCCACATGAACGTATGAATCCACTAAGCAGGAGTCATTTTCAATTATTAAGAAGAAAGATCTGTATTCTTGATAGAAATTAGAAATGGCAGAAAATAACATCAACATTCATAACTGCTACAATTAAGACCAATAAAAATTTTAAATCAAATTAAAATCGGAGTGTTGATATTAACAGTAATGAAATTTATGTAGCACCATGTGGCTTCATTTCCTCAAAGAAACCCCTGAGTCTTTTACAGGGATGAAGAAATCAGCAGTCACTGCTTCCATTTTCCACATCACTGGCCTAAGGATTCACCTGCGCCAATGTCACACACGCCCACAGCTACTGCCTCTCCAGTTCCAATATGACATCTAGTCCCTCAGCTTCACCCAGTGTCTGATGCTGCTGGAAACCAGCACAGGTCAAATCTAGGAAATGCCTGCTTTCCTACTAGTCCCATGAGTCCTCATTCATTTGGCTCCTGTGGGACCCTAGTCTGGGTAACCTGACACCCAAGAGAACAAGACACAGAAAGGGATTTAGGACTGAGGAGTCCATTTCCTATACTATGGCGACTACAGATGTTTGCAAAGGCTTACTCTGAAGATCCCACTCTAATTATATAGTGTACATGTCTTATGATCCTAAATTCCAAAATCAGTAGTGATTATTAACCTACTTAAAGGCCACAGATCACCTTTAGAAACTGATAGATATCCCTCTACCTAAAATTTGCTTGAATTTTTAAATTTAATTTCAGGAGGTTCACAAACCTATCAAAGCCCAGCCAGATCCTTTGGGGACTTATGGACTAATACCAAAGCTAAGAAACCTGCTTTAGGGTCATTTTGCTTTTCTCTGGCACACAGGATTAAAATTAATTGGCTTCCCAGACACAGAAAGACAAAGTTTCGCTTAATTTTGATGCCTGATACTCAGGCCTCAATATTGTTAATTCTGAGAAACTCAGTTCTGGAAGTTTTTCATTGCAAATGTGTACTTAAATATTAAGCTTTTTATTTTTCCAATTTCTCAAGAACTATTCCTACATTCTTCTTGTTCTTGACTTCTCTCTTAGAGTTACTGTATGCTAGAGGGATGAGTATGTGCGAAGGAATTCGAAGTGGAACCTTCCTTACAGGCAAAGCATTTCCCAGAGTGGCCAGCAAGAGCTCACACCTGCCCATAGCCCCAAAAACAAAGGATGTAATGACCCAGACTCATTTACATCCCCATTATTCCTGCATTATCATTGTTTGTAAATGCCATTCTTCTTTAATTACCCCTGCCTAAAAGAAATGAAGGCAAGAAGAGACAAAAAAGGTTAATGTGACATTCCGGGAGAATCATAAAAGCAGGGCATGGGACTGTCTTATTAACTCCACTTTGGTGCTATGCTATAAAATGCAAATTGCAGAAAAGGGGCAGTAATTTGTTAATAAATATGTTAATTAGGCAGAGTAAATGCCATACTGCATGGAGAGGGGGGGAAATCACTGATTGTAAACTCCATGCACAGCAGATTTCAGAGGGCAAATGTAGTTAATAAAACTACCTTTATGTTTTATACGGCTGCTCTTTAGCATAAATAGCTAATAACCAATTTACATTAATGGTGTGGGCACAAATGTAAATTAGCCCCTTTTTGGTTTATGTTACTGAAATGCAATCCTAATGTTTGTGTTACATTTGGCGATTTCATTAAAGGAAAGATCTGAGAACCTGATACAGTCCCAGGGCCTGCTTCAAGGAATTTTCATATGAAACCAAAATTACACTGCACATCCTTGTTCACCACATGGGAATTTCCAGAAAGGGCTCTGCTATCAAATAGTTTCCCTATCCATGGCTACGTCCACAACCCTGAGGTCCTGTGGGTGTTCAAAACGCCCCGCTCGCCAAAATGCCACACAAGCCCGAAGCTGCAACAATACGGTCTTGTGCAACTCTAGTCTGGACTTCTGCTGGACTTTCTCAGCTTGACTGGTAGCAGCCCCGTCTTGACAACAAACAAAGAGACCCTTGTGTGAGAGGGACTTTCATGGGTCCAGGTGGCTGGAGGAAGGAAGAGAGAAGGACCTTCAGGGCCTTCTGAGTCGGAGTTCCCACTAGCCACAGAGATCAAATGCAAATGCTAGCAAATGCTAACAACACACATTTGTGCTGCCCACACGGGTGGAAGTTTTCCACTTCTGCCCTCATTCATCTGCAACCTCTCCGACTCACAGGGTCTCCCTTTAGTCATGCTGTGCAAGCAGTTTCTGTACACACCAAAAGTTAATTTCACTAACACACTTCAGTGTGTTGCCGGAGGTGCAATAAATCACGAACCAATTTCCAATTTTGTTATGCCCTACTTGATAAGGATGCGAAGCATTTTCTCCCCCGATATACATGTTTTTAAACATGAGGATTAGCAGCAGGAACACGTCTCTTGATGTGCAGTGAAATTTTAACCTTCCTTTTCAGGAGAGGTTGACCCCCGCAGGTCCTATTAGAATAAAACATCAACTTACACTTTCTTTGGTTTGGATCTTGGGTCCAAAAGCTGCCTACAAGCCTTTATGCTGCAAAACACCTCTTAAGAAAAGTTTTGTTGTTTGCCTTTTTTGCAACTTCAGCAAATAAACTCTTTCAGATGAAGTACAAGTTGTAGGGGCAGTTTTACCCTGCCCCTACAGAATAAGATTCATATTTATTTAAATTTTCATACAGTCATATTCTTGGAGATGGATAAAGTAACTTTACTATCCCTACTACAACTGTTAATTTGAATATTGCCAGTGTTAGCCCGTTGTAGTTGTAGAATACTCTACTGTACTTTCCAGCATATAAGATGACTGGGCATATAAGACGACACTCAACTTTTGAGAAGATTTTCCTGGGTTAAAAGTCCAGGTGGAGACCATATGATACGGCACAAAAAGGAGCCGACTGAAGACACTTGAGGTCTCCATCCGGCTCCATTGAAATGAATGGAGTGCGGCTGTTTTTGAGCTCCCCCCACCACATGCAACTGCAGATTTTCCAGTCCAGCTCAGAAGTTTCAGCACTCACCCTATAAGACAACACCTGACGTATAAGACAACCCTCGACTTTTGAGAAGATTTTCCTGTGTTAAAAAGCAGTCTTATACTCCAGAAAATACAGTAATTCTAATGGAGTTGTTTTGTTTTGTTTTGGGTGAGGGGGTTGTATATTGAGCCAGAATTCAGAAGTTAGATGGCAACAATTAACACTTTAAATTCATTAATTCCTTTGCTGCTTTGTCTATACTCAAAATGATAATAATAGCATATATTTCTTGAGATTATTTTGAGGTTTAAATAAAATCATACAATCACTAATTGGCAACCACCACAGTAATAACTGTTTTGTAATCATTGATGGATGCTAAAACTAGCCAGTGAAAGTTGGATGAGAAATAAGGTATTAGACAGCCTCAAAGAATGTGCCCACAAGAAACCAGAAGGATACCCACCCAAAAGTTGGTGGGAGTCTAGAGACCAAGATGAGAGTGGGGAGGGAAGATTTGAATGGGGAGCGTGTATTACTTGAGTCTCCCAAAGATAAATGGAGTTAAGTTTTAGGAAAAAGAGGAGAAGAAATGCTCCAACGCAGCAAAGATCAAAGGAAGCCAAGGAACCAGGTTCTCCTCTACATCACATAAACAAAGTGCAGCCCAGGCTACACATTTTCATTTGGGCTCCAATTTCTGTCCTTGAAAGGCACATACACGCAAGGAGG